>MQRK01251298.1:0-12100 GCA_001938485.1 Girardia tigrina
AAACAGGTTAATTTTTATTGGTTGTTTTTCATTTTTTGCATGCTTTAGTTGTTTATTTATATATATATATATACACTTATTCAATTTAAATTATCACTTATTATTTGTTAACAGGTGTATATGTATAATTTTTATTTGAAATTAATTTTTCTGAATCTCAATTTAAAATACACTTCCCTTGAATTCTTTAGAAAAAAAATTACGAAAGGAGAGACTTGAGTTACGCTCTTTTTCACTCATGTTGTTTAATGTTTCTTCACTGTCATGTTTTTTTCATAGAACCCACATTTATATATCAAGTTAGCAATTCTAAAAATGAAACGAATGGGATAATTATATACTCCTATTTACTAGGACTGACAGAAGTGGTTGTTAAACCATTAACTACAACCATCCAAGTAGTGAGGAATGAATTATTAGAGTGAAAGTTGAAAGGATATAAGGAAGTGAATTAAAAACCTAATCAATAGTGAAAGTAATAATAATAAGGTAATAATCGATATTTATATACTTTAAAATTTTAATTTTTAAAATCGAAAATATGTGAAAGGTAAAGTCCAAAATTCATTTAAAAATACAATCGAAATTATTAATACCAAAATCGGATTTTTATTTGACGCATTATATTCGAGAAATTTCTCAACGACTTAAAAACATCAATATTAAATAAATTCGCATTTATTTTAGATTTTACCTTCTTCGGTAATATATTCTTGTCTTATTTCCTTAAATAAACTACATATCTAAATATATCGTTTTAACAAAACATAAAAAAAATTATTGAATTATAAAATACATCGGATTCATTACAATTAATTTGCGATGCAATTTCTCGATATGTCATTAACGGATTTCTTAATTTGGATTTTTGTTAGTAGTTTATTTTACTAGAATAAAGAAAACTAAAATACCTGTTTAAAATATCAATAATTTTATCATAATCATCTGACGAAAAATTCATTTGAAATTTAAAATTTTCTTAATTTACTTATATTATTTAAACAAATTGAATTTTTTATAATATTTCTATTTTAGTTTTAAAATTTGAAATGGTATTTTTTTTAAATAGACATAATTTATTTTTTGACTATAAATTTAAAGTTTGTAAAAATATTTTTTGGTAAATATTATCGCTTGAATTTTTTCAAAATATTAAAACAAGATTTTGCAAGTAATGATTTATTATGATTTATTCAAATTTCGGAAAATATTTTTAGTGCTACAAAAAAAATTTTCAAAAAACTTAATTTAAGGTGAATAACATTTTATAGATAATCCGATTTTTATTTTCATTGAAAAGTGAGAATTTTTATTTTTTTAAATATTTTAATAGTAAATGTTAGTTGTTAAATATGGGTTTAAATTTATGATAAAAATTATACAATATTAGTTTAAGCAATATATATTGAGGTATATTCTAAAAAAATATATTTAAAAGTATTTAAATTGTATATATTTGTTGTTTTAAATAAATTTTGAAATTCATAAATTGTAAATATTTATGTTAAAATCTTGAGTTATATTTTGTTATATAAATAAGAACAGAAACTAAAGCAATTATTACTCTAAAGTTATATTTTATTATAAGAGGAATAAAAAAAGCAAGAAATAAAGAACAATTTATTATTTATTTTACTTTATAAAGAAATTAATTAAAAGTAAATTAATTAAAAAGTACAAAAAAAGAAAGTCGATTTCGACATTTATTCTTAAAAAAAGAGAAATTCAATTTTGACATTTGTTTCTCAGAGAGAAAATTTATTTTGACAAGAAATTTAGTATATAAAGGTGAATAAATTTTTTAACCCTTATCAGTCAAATGGTCTAAACTCATATAGAAATTAAGAACCCGTTCAAAAAGCCGCAATATATATAAGCCATGATTTATAGTTTTCTTGTAAAAATTCCTTGACTTTTTATATCAAAAAATGTTTTCCTCCCGTCTAAAATCTTTTAAATTTTTAATTCTGATCACTAAGGGTTAATAAATATTAATCATCCGGTTTCAAATATTTATCAATCATTTTTATATTATTTCATAAGTGCTACGATCTAAGTATTTTCAGATATAGTTAACTTTTGGACATAAAAAAGGAAATATTTTTATAATTTCTATTATTTCTTTATTTGATAAGATAAATATGATTCTGTTTTTATTACAATATAAATAATGCAAAATAGTGTTAAAAATTCCAAAAATAATAATTTATAAAAATGAAAACATAAAATAACATCATACTGTTTACAAAAATTTTTAATGTTCGAAGCAATATTTTCACATAAAAAATATATTTAATAATCTATGTTTTGATATGTTTTTACAGATGAATAATATATAAATTAAATTCAGGTTAATGCAACATTGTCATCCCAATAATCTAGAACTATAACCTAGATTAACTTAGATCACTGTGGAAAGTAGTAAGGGCTCGTTCGTAAAATACATAATGCATATGGGGGAGAGGGGGGTCTGTGAAATTGTGACACTTTGTGACAAGGGGGGGATGGGGTCTAAAAAATTGTTACTTCACAAAAAATCATTACTATTGAAATCTTTTTTCAACAAACAATAAATTATATAATGCTTGATTTAACATTAGAATTAAAGAAATTATGTAAATTTTATTACTCGATGTATTACTTCTAAAGTCACTATAATTTCCTTCAAATTTAAAACTGTAAAACCTTTCAAAAATTTGATTTTTTTAAAATTATAAATCTTTAATCTATAACATGTATCTGTAATGAGAATGAATTTTATGGATATTCATTTAATAGTTTGACTTAAATTTTTATACATCATCAAATTGTCATTACTTGAAAGTAAGTTCAACAAAAAAATTACGCATGTAAAATGCAATGTAATATAATTAATAATAATTAATATAATAGACTAAATAAGATTAATTAATGAATGATAATATTAATATCATTCATTTTCGAAAATAAATTCTTTCATTTATTATGAAATTAATATAAGTAAAATTCATACATCATTGATATGAGGGCCTGAAAATAATTTTTTTAAAATACATTAAATTCAAATTTTATAAAAAAATATTGGATTTTTTTGCATATTTGCGTACATTAGACATTATTAATGTAAGTAGTAAGTTTTATTAAGGAAGGTGAGTAGATTGAATCAGAATTTGTATCTTTTTAGCTCAAAAATTGGAGCAGTTAGCTCAAATTTGGGAAAAAAATGATGAGAAATAAACAAAATATTGTAGTTTGTATAAATTTTGTTTTTCTGATTTGTGATGTGACACCTAGTGGGGGGTCTTATGAAAGAGTGATACTTTGTGATAAGAGGGAAGGGGGATCTAAAAATCTAAATTTTCGTGTTATGTATTTTACGAACGTGCCCTAATTTTGTTGAGGTTATCTGCTGTTTATAAAAATTAGCAAAAAGACAAATGATTTTATAAAATTATGTTTTTTATATACAGGTTAATTACAATCGAGATAAAACGTTAACTGGTCGATTTATAATCACAGAGAATCTTAGCGCCTACCCAGGACATTTTTGTTTAACTAAAGTTGTACTATTCAGCACAACGAATGTATAAGTATATAATATATTAACTTTTTATTATCAAAATTCTTTAATTATTCGAAATTAAATCTTTTTCGTCAATTATCACAAGAAGCACTTCTTGATCTAGTTCGTTCTGTTTATCGGAACCTTTTCGGTTACCATCTCTAAATCTCTAGTTTTTTTCTCAATTTTTCACAAGAGTCTATCTTTATATATAATTCTTTCTAGATAACATGTACGACGTCTAGTCCGGGTCACTTTACGATCGTATTTCAAAATAAACTTTCTTAATACTATTGAAATATTAAATTTCTTTTGTTTGGTCTTTCAAATTAAATTATTGAACTGTTAAATTTCTAAATTGTCCTAATTAATAATTGCCTTTTATATTAGGAATTTATATCTTTAGTTAGTTTATTTATTATTTATATTTAGTAATTATTATTTCTTCTAAATAATTCAACTTTTACTTTTCTTCTAATATCTTGATATTATTATTTTACTTAACTATTTATATAAAAATATAAATTTACTTTTATTAAACATAAATATTTCATTTTTGAAAATATAAATATTTATTAATATTTTTATTGATTCACACAAAATACATTAGAATATGCATTTTAAAATGTTACCCTAACAATTTTAATAAATTAATAAAATTTTTGAGTTTTTTATCGTTCTGTTAAATTCAAATTAGAACAGTGTTTGTTTTGTTAAATATTTATTTGTCTTCAACCCTTTCCATCCCATTGTTGCCATATGGCAACATATTTGAAAAATTAAATTACAGTTATCTCTTTTACCCAATTTAAATTTTACACATTGTAATAGTTTCTAAAAAGTCTAATTGATGACACTACATATATTAGAATGTAAAAAAGCGCGATTCTCACTTGTTTCTTAGCAATTTAAATCAATATTGTAACGGATATTCAATGTTCCAATATTTTGCTTAAATAATAATTTGGGTTGGAAACGGTTAATTACAAATTTACAATTATGTTTATGAGGAATATTTTGAATGTTTGATGTTTTATGTTTGAATGTGTATGTTGATTTGGAAATGTGTCTCTCCTACCCAGATGGATGATTAACATTTTAATTATTATTATCTAAAAATATGTTATGTTTAAATTTATTTTTAATTTCAAATAATTTTACAATTTTAAATAAGTTAATTAGTTCTTACAATTTTTAATAAATAAATCAAATTAATATTTTTTAAATAATTAATAATCATTTTAATTATCATCCAAAAGTTTTTAGTAAATATTTTATTAAAATATTTATTTCTCCATTTGCTAAAAAAATAATAAGAATTAATTCATTAATCAATTTAGTTTAGAATGCAAACGTACGAAAGCTTTGACAAAGATTGTCTTAAGGACAATAAAAATTGTTGTTCAAATAAAAATATGAAAACTCAAATTGGTGTTCTTAATAATGTTCACTAAAAATTATGTGAGTTTTCGCTCCTGGCCGATTTTAGTAAGTGTCGAGAAGCTTAGCGACTACTCGAACAATAAAATTTTATCGATTGAATACCATACTTTTCCAGCATAGAAATATAATAATTTTATATCTAAAGTTTAAAAATTTCAACTTGTTTTTATATTGGTCTTTTCTTGTAGTTGTTATCATAAATCATTTAGGGAATTTAAAATTACTTGTCAATGAAAAAATTTTCCTGATAGTAAATTCTTAAACTTTAAATGCCAATGTCTAAAGTACGGTTCAGAAAACTGATCTCTATTAACAAATGGTGAAGTAGAATACCTCTTCTACAACTTTTTCTTCAAAATGTCCTAATTATAATTAGCTAATGTCAGAATTCTTGAATAATATTTGTCCTGGAAAATATTATTTGAATTTTATATAGTGATTTGTTTAATTATTTTTTCCCCTTTTTTTAATTGACTTATTTATAAAATATAATAAATAATTAGTTCTTCTTTCTCATTTAATTATTGTATTTTTCTATTCTTCTTATTTATATAACAAAATATAACTTTAGATTTTTACATAAATATTTACAATTTATGATTTATAGAAATTTCCTGAATTTTATCTTAGAATAACAAATATAATACTTTCAATACATTTTAAAATATACCTCAACAAAATCATAATTTGAAAACTTATTTAAATTATTACATAAAATAAGAGATATTTAGTCAAGAATCATAATCTATTTTTCTAAATGATATTATCAACTTTTGATGTATGATGCTGATGAAAAAAATGATTTGCAACTCCTTAAATTCAAACACTGTTGACAGGACCTTTGGTTTCACAATTATATATGTCAGTGGTGTCAAATTTAAGAGCACTAATCCGGACAGCGAGAAAACCCCAAAACCCCAAAAAATGTGCTCATAAGTCTAATTTAATAAAATGAATTAAAATACTAAAAATTAAATATTTGCTACAGTGCACGCACACATACTAGTTCATTTGCTTCATTACAGTATTCATACACACACACACTCTAACGCGCGTGAATTTCGTCATTTCATTTCAATCTACATCTTGGAAAAATACCTTGGAACAGTGTTTTGCTGTCTGTGTCTTTCCTTCTTGTGTGTATTCAGAGTCAAAATCTTACTAAACAAAGGGGAGAGGGGTCATCATGTTTCAACATTCACCCAACCATCTGTTAGGGTTTCGAAAAATACATGTGAACACTTTTGATAAAATTTTATATAGGAAAATTTTTAAATAATTCTTTTAGTAAAATTGTTAATTTCAAACAAAATAATATTTAGTTTAACAAAACTTGGAATTAAAAATTATAAATGTTTTAGTCTTTGTTTTACTTCATCAAAATTATAAATATTTTAGTCTTTGTTTTACTTCATCAATTTTCAAGGCTGATGAAAATTACTATATTAACAGCAGCAAATTTAGTTTTAGTTTGCCCCAAAAAATATCTTCTGAAAATTTTCCTAACAAGAATTTTCATAACAAATAACGTAAATTCAAAGTTTATTTTATTTTTATTTTATTAAAATATTATTCTTTCAAACTATAAGTATCCCGTATGGGAGAAAAAGGTTTGTTTTAAAATTACAATATCGTTCGTTTTTGGAGATTCACAGTTTTTACTGTAATCTATTAACTCGTACGAAATATTGTTTTGTGTTTGTGTTCTGTCATCAAGAATTGAATTATTATTATTTTTGACTTGTTAATATTTGTTATTCGAAATAAAGTTTCATAAAGAATTTGTGTTCATTGTCTATATATTTATGTTGGAAGTCCTTTCTGATTAATTGTAGTCAGATTAAAGATTTCAGATTAAAGATTACAGATTAAAGATTAAAGAATAAAGATTTACAATTAGAGATTTAAGATTTGTGTTTAAAAAGTAAATAATTATATTAAAGATTTCTAATACCCAACACATCTACACATCCAATGTAGAAGGCAGCCGTGTTGTGATACGCAGACACAACGTCAGATTAAATAGCTTGACTAGAATTATTTACATGTGTGTGCGTGTTTGAGTGGTGTGTACTTGTGCAATGCGATGTCTTCTCTCCCTTTGCTCTGCTTCTTGCTTAATAGGCGAATCGTGACGGTGGCGGGGATGGATTCACACCAAGCAGAGTGCATGCTCATTTCCATACTTTCTACAACTGAGAGACAGTGTGTTTGTTTGTGTTAGCAATAATACAAACTTATTTGCTAACCCAAACCAACGAACCAAATAGACACACAGACACATTTGAAAGACAGACAAAGGGAGGAAGGAAGACGTACAGAAACATGAGATCTTCAATCTACTATTCACTATTTGGATTTACAAGCTCATCACAACACTGTGATTTCAGTCTCTCATGTCTCAGTCGAAGAAACATAAAGTTGACCAAGAGCAGCGCGTGTTACAAATGAAATGGGAGTTGCAGTACCTCTTCATTGAACATAAAGACAATATGACGTGCTTTGTGTACCGGAAGACAGTGGCTGTACTAAAGTAATGTAATTTGAAGAGAAACTACGAGCAACTTCATCAAGACAAATTCAGAAAGTTCGAGGACAAAAGCTGCGAAGAAAAGGTCTTTCAAATGAAGGAGCATCTTCGTGTGCAACAAAACTGCTTTGTGAAGGCACGTACAGGAACCACGACGCTGTGAAGGTCAGTTATATTGTCAGTCACATGATCGCTTCTCACACAAAACCATTTATAGAAGGTGACTTTCTCAAAGAATGCATGGTGCAAGTGATTAACACTTTATGTCCATAAAAGAAAATACTGTTTCAAAATGTCAGTCTTTCCCGAAATACCGTCACAGAGAGAAAAATGAAATAAGTGATTATTTGCATCATAAGCTATGCCAAACGGCGAAGAATTTCGTTTGTTTCTCATTATCCGTTTACGAGAGTACATATACTAGGGATGTTGCACAGTTAACTATCTTCATTCGTGGATGTGACACTAATTTTGACGTGATGAAGGAGTTGTTGGCATTATTTTCCCTGGAGGGAACTACATCTGGTGCTGATATATTCGCAGCATTGGAAACCTGTATGAATTGTTTGGGATTACTGTGGATTAAGTTCTTTGGGCTGACCACGGATGGAGCACTATATATGTTGGGAGAGAACCTAGGCCTAGTTGGACAAATTAAAAGAAGCCTCGAATGTGAAACCTCCTCAATTGCATTCATATCCTATCACTGCATTATCCATGAGGAGAATTTATATGCAAAACTCCTTACAATGGAGCATGCGATGAGTATTGTCATTCACACAGTAAATTTCATTCTTTCACGTCGATTAAATCATCGCCATTTTGCTGAATACCTAGAATGGGTAAATAGCAAATACGGAGAGCTGCTGTACTACTCATCAGTTCGATGGTTCTCTAGGGGCAACCTTCTGAAGTGATTTTATGTTCTTCATTCAGAGATTGCATCATTTATGGAATTGAAAGAAAAACCCATTGCCGAAATTTGGAGTCGGGATCTGGCTTTTCTGGTGGATATTACTGAGCACCTAAACACGCTCAATGTGAAACTGCAAGTGCGGAATCAGTTGATTACAGACCTGTATGGTAACGTGAAGGCATTCGAAATGAAATTATCTTTATGGTGTGATCAAATGAAGCATGGTACCCTCTCACATTTTCCTATTTTGGCATCTCTCCTTGTAGGGAAGCCAGACCTTTCTGGTAAGGTTTTGCATTACAGCTGCCAATTGAATTTACTTCGTGGGGAATTTGAAAAGCGCTTTCAGGATTTCCGAAGCTGTGAAACTGACCTCCAACTTTTTCTAATCCGTTTCAAGTGTCGACTGAAACGGTGCTACTTCATACCAAATGGAGCTCATTGATCTCCAATGCAGCATAACACATAAAGAAAAATTCTTAGTTTCATATTTACTTGACTTCTACCGGATCCTTTTCATTACTGAATTTCCCAAACTACGCACAAATGTTTACAGAATGGCCTCTATGTTTGGCAATAACTTCCTGAGCGAACAGTTATTTTCTAAAATGAAGCTTACAAAATTGACATTACAATCTCGTCTATCGCAGCTATGGACATAACCATTAAGACGTACTGATTGACTGTTTAGTAATTAATACATTTTTTTCTTTCATGTTCCTTTCTATCTTTTCTCATACAAAGAAGCCCCTGAATTCATGTCTGAAGATAAGAACGTGTCAGAAATATCATCCTGACATCGATAGCCTCGTCACAAAGAAGAGGTTCCAGGTATCTGTATCTATGTGGTAATAGACGTCTCGTCTTTTGTGTGTCATTTTGTATCGAATTTAAGTTTCTGTTGTGAAATGTACATTACTTTTCATTCTCAGTCTTTTCTTGTTGGTATACGGGCATAACCAACAATGGGATTGTTCATTACACATAACCATAAATTCATAGAACATAATTAATCATACGATAAGCTGATAAGAAAAGGCCATAAGTGTACAGGGTTGCCGCTATAATGTATATAAGAATAACATTAAGGCGATAACTTTAATGAGCCATTAGGTCGCAAATACCTTTTCATCATATTTGACATGAATAAATACTGAACTTTATTATCATATTTGTATTTTGTTAGTGTCGGGAACTGTTTTGCATAATTTTAGTGAGAGTTTCCGAAAAGATATAAAATAATTACTTATTTATTTATTTGGACAATGGCATTGAAGAAAAGCCAATAAAACAAGGTCTTCGTTAAATAATGTGGGTAACCCTGTTTTAGAACATTTTTTAAAGGTTGTGATAATTTATGTTAAAAGATGCACAATTTAAAATTTCAAAAAACGAAGAAGGTCGCAAATGTTATAACAATGTTTAATATATCGTTCTTGGTCTCTTTCGTCAACATATTTTAATGACACCACTCCGGGTAGTTTCTGTGAAACTAGGTACAAAATCAACATGATTAAATGTTTAATACATCGTTCTTGGTCTCTTTCGTCAACATATTTAAATACCCATGAAAGTTTAAATAAATTAACAAGTTTATTAAATAAGAATGGATGGTCAAAATCATTTATCGAAAAATTAACTCATCAAACTTTAGATAAAATATTAAATGAGTCAAATAGTAATAATAAAAATCTTAATAATACGATTCATCAAACCATTTCCCCTAATACAAATTATAACCGACTTGAATAAAGGTATATCTTATCGATTCCTTATTCAGAGGGTTTTAAACATTTAAAATCATCAATTTTGAAAAGTTTGATCCCAAATACCATGAATCTAAAAATTATTTCCCAAAAATATATTATCTATGGTGTATCAAATAGCGTTAAAGGGTTTGAAGAATATTAAAACAGTGATGAAAGAAAGTTAGATTTATCTTCAAATATGTGTTACACATGAACAATATTTTAACCAATTTAACAAATAAAATCCATCAAAACTAATAAGGAACCATTATTTATTGTAACAAAAATGTAAAAAGTGAGATAGTTAACTTTTTCATGACTTAGTTTTATCAACAGTGTTATGAGTATAAATATGCTTATTTAGCTGCTCATTTCGACTAAAGTTTTTACCACATTTCGGGCAATTTATTTTCTTTTCGTCGGTATGAGTTTTCAGGTGCTTTTGCAACTCGTCTGATCTGTTGAAACGTTTTCCACAAAAAAGCCAATTGCAAACGAATGGTCTTTCTCCTGTATGCCATCTTAAATGTGCTTTCAAATGACTGGGTTTCGAATATAGTTTTCCACAACCCGCAATGTGGCAATTGTGGGTAGAATTCTTTGACAGAAAGCCAGAAACCTGTTCTGATTTTTGACAATTTGGACAGGCGCAAGCGGCACGATTTGGATATCTTGGAAGAGAACTATTGGAATTCAATGATGAAATGAAGGGGTTTAAGTAATTTTTTGGAAGAGATTGAAAATTATATTTGTCAAAAATGTGAGACTGGGGTAAATTGAAGAGGTTGGATTCTGGTAAACTCAGTGATATATCACTAGTAGAATGAAGCGGGTATTGATTTTGAGTTGAAAAGTTTTGGTAGTTTGGTATGGAAAGGAGCGGATGAAACAAATTATCATTCATAACTGAACTTTGAGGAACTTGGTTGGAATCCATTGTTGGTATATTAAATCTCCATAAATTGTGAAAAGCCGAATTGTTAAATTCGGTTTCATGAAAAAAAGAAACATCATTTATTTTCCTGACCGACTTGTAGCTTTCCATCAACAGTGACTGATAACTGTTCTCGACATTGTTTAGAGAAGTAAAGTCCTGAAAGGAAAATATGCTTGATCAATTTCATATAAAGCACTACGTAACGTAAAAAATTAGTTAAATAAACGTGTTTCAGAGTGTTATTTAAAATTTTGAATTATAATCGAAATTAAAAAAAAAATCGTCAAAAAATTTCAAAAAAGTTAAAAGAAAAAAAAGAAAATTTAATTAAATACAATTTTTACCTTTTGTATTTTTAAAAATTTTTAAAAGTAATAATATATTCTTTTATTTAGAAAATGGAATTAAATACTCAATCTAACTCACAGTTTCGATTTATTTTTGAATTAGAAAAAAGAAGTTTTCCGACTGACAGCACATTCAATTGATCCAAGTTTGTAATATTTTTACGTTTAACAAATATTTTGTAGAAATCTGATATTTCACAAAAAGTGACTATTCCTTTGTAATTTGATAACTTTCTTTAATAATAATCATAAAATCATTATTTAATTATAGTCATTATTGATGATGTATTTCAATTGTATCGAATAAGTCAATTCTTATAAAATTTTGTATAAGTGTCATAGAATAACAACTTAGTACTTCACGTTACCATTTAGTGATTATATGGTTATTATTATTCTTAGATAACGTTGATCCTTTTAAAAATTCATTGTTTTTTACTGTATTCTTGTGTGCTCATTTTTCAAAGATTTAATGTTTTAGATCACTAGTGTCTTATTATTTTCTTTCATTACAAAAGTAGGATTATTTTTTTCAATAGTATTATGGGTATATTCCCATAACAGCGATTTACTTTCCAAATAGAAAAAAAATCAATTAGTTATAAAATTTTATTTTAAGGTAATTCCAACTTTAAATC
>MQRK01251304.1:0-10645 GCA_001938485.1 Girardia tigrina
TTCTCAGAAATTTGTTTAAAAAACCATTGTTTGTTAGAAATAAAATTTTGGTGTTAATGAATTCTAATCTTGATCAAGAACCCAACATATATATTTTGTTTTTAAAAATTTTTAGAGGTTATTATTAAAATAATATTTTTTGTAAGAAATTTTTTGAGGTTATTTTTAGATTGCAGTAAAATTATAATTTGTTTGGAAAACAAATTTCTTCATTGTAATAAATATTTATAGACCAAAACATCTTCATCTCGAAAAAGAAAAAAAATATGAAATGAACGACGAAAGAATTTTGAGAATTGTTCAGTCATATCATAACCGTACAATCCTAGAATACTTGAGAGGTTTGTCTCATATTTTTTGATGGATTGAATAAAAATATGTATTTAAGTTTACTTTTCTATGTATTTAAGGTATTATGCTATGGTTATTTTTTAAAATATCACACAATAATATCATGATTTTTGGGTAAAATATATTAGTAATTTATAAAGGGAACATTTTATTGACTTGTTAGAATCAATATAACACGTGAAAAGTTTTTTTTCTATAACACTGTTTAATCGTTAATATTCAAATAAAATATTTTTTCAATATCGATCTAAACGCATATTTTAAATAATTAAAATATCTAATATCCGACACTCCCACCAGATTCGTCCACAGTAGAATCTGAATCCACAATGTAGTCATTTAAATAAATCGGTTTTCGTTTTTCTCTACTAGACCGACTGATCAATGATCGTTCCTTTTGTGTTTGATTGTTCGATAAAATTTTTGAGCCATTGTTAATAATGCCAACATTTTACCAATTATGTAAAAAAACTTTTAATAAATAATTTTAAATCAAAAAGAAATAAAATATCTTTAATTAATATATAATTGCTTAACAGACATTATTTATTACAGTAAATTAATGGTGGGAGGAAATATATCAACTTCTTAATATCCTCAAAAACAGCTTTTACAAATCTCTGTTGGACAGCGAATCAATTTTATGAACAAAATTCAAAAATTATTCAAATAAACCAAAAATCTTAACAAATAATTAAAAAATAATAGAATCACTTAAAAAATTTTAAAAAATAAATAAATTATAAAAAAGCCCTGAAAATTATAGAATTATCATTTACCTGTGCCTGGAGTATCGTCATCACAGAAACAAAAAAGAAAATCGTTTGCATTGTAATAATATTCACAAGCTTTTGGAGAAGAACAATGAGTAGAATTGCCTGAATATACTTCGTCTGCCTCAAAAAAGACAAACATCGAAAGAAGAATATATAAAGAAGTCATTTAAATTGTCAAATTTTTGTAATGAATATTCAAAAATATAATTAATATTTATAGTTTTCAGTCTGTTAATTATCTCATGTAAATTTAAATTGATTTGGTTAAATAAAACTAGGGATTACCATGGCTTAAAAACCCTATTTTCGAGATCCACGTGTGCCACTCTTGAGATTTTTTAAGATTAGTAATCCGAAAAAAATAAATAATATAAATTCATAATTCATTGAGATTTAATTTTATTGCAAATATACAATGAAATATTTTCAAATAACATATCAATTTAATAATAATTTGGTCACAGAATTACATTTTAAACAGAAATTCATACTTATAATTTAAATTTTTGTAATTTGTGCCTATTGTGTGTTTTGATTGCTTTTTTATTAAGGTTAATTTGCCAATAGTTAAAATATTATTAGAAATCATTTTAATAGTTTTTACTAATATAGTTATATTTATTGTAAATGCAAGAGTTTTACATACAAGATCTTAAGTGAAAATTTATGAATTTCAATTAAGAAGTAAATGGAATTATCGAAGTAATAAACTTTTTCAAAGAAAGGAAAATATTATTTCAAAGCAATATTATTTTTTACCATAATTCGTGCATTTTAAGACTTTGTAACAACTAGTACAAGTATATAAAGAAATGAAAAACAAATATCTCAAAAGTGGATGTAAGATAATTCTTCACAAAGTTATTTTGAGATATTCCAAACATTTTCGAAATTTAAATTTAAGTACACGATAGATCTACAGTATAAAGATCAGTTGAATAAGAAAAGCATAAAATAATTTTTTTTAAAAGTAAGATATTCGACACAGTAAAATGTGAGATTCTTATTGGATTTTTGACAGAATATATATTATTTAGTCTTATGAAAGCTTATTTGAAATTTTTGAAAAAAAGATTAAATAAGACTTTGAATGCTGATGAAGCGTACTAGCATCCTGATATAATTATAAGTCACACTAAGGATGTTTATCCAAGTTATCCTATTATAGTTAGTTGTACGAAATTTCTCTCTCGTAGTATGTATAGGTAATTAAAGATGTAAATAAAATCTTTTTCAAAATTTTTAAATATTTGCATACTGAAAACAATTTGATGTTTTAAATAAAACAGTCGGTGTTAACGTTTCTTTAATTAATTATTGAACTTGTTTCGAATATTCATACTCCATCATCAGCAATTGTAATTTTTAAAATAATTAAATATTTTTTGAAAAGATTTAAAAATTTTACATTTATTATTTCAATATATCATTGGATATTGATTGTAAAATATTTAATATTTTAATTGAACCTCACATTCTATAAAGTTATTAAGTCCGATCCTTTTTAGGAGGCCTAGGACACTGATGGTCCATTAATACCACTCCCCCTATGCAGAGATTGACATGGTACTGTTCCGTCGGTAAACAGACTTCATCACAACACCGCTCATTAAAATTGATTCATCGAGAATCCTTGCTATGCTATCTCACTATTGACTACGAGGTAACTAATTTTCACACCCAGATTAGGAGAGCTAGAGCCTTGTAAGTGGATTGCAATCCCACTGTTACTACAATATTCAGTTGGCACAGATATCGGCTAGCTTATCAGATACATTAGCCAAGAGACGAAGTCGAAACCACTCTAGTTTCCCAGGGAAACTTGCACAGTTGATTCATTAATGATTTAGATATTTGAAACGGAATTACTTTACTCATAATCATGGTAAAAATTAAATTAATCAAAAAGAAGAAAGAAAAGAAAAGACTTTAGACTCTCCTGAATGAAACATAGAAAAACAATCTGACATTCAACATAATATAGAATGTGTACTAAAAGACTAATAACTTGCATTAAAGAAAGCTACAAATATTTATATTTATAACAATAAAAACATTTAGAAAATGAAGTAACACATGGAATGAATTAACATAAAATAAGGACATCGTTATTACAAAATTTGATAAGGATAATGGTGTCTTCATACTTAAGAAATCAGACTACATAAACAAAATAAATTTACAGATAACATCATTACATCTTTTTGGTTTCCAGAAATCAATTTATAACAAAAGTATACTTAGAATTCTTGAATGATCTTCCATCTAATAATAAATTGACTATAGAAAAAGAAGTTAATGTTTCGTTTCATTTCTCGTGTATCTAATCCCCTTAATAAAACCCGACATAATAACTGCTTGAACCTCTCATAAATCACAATAATCATCGAAAATACTACCCTTTTGAAAATATATCAGTCTCCTTAACATGGTTTCAATCCACAAATCCCTATCATTCTCCGTTCATAATGAGCGCCCTTTCATTTGTCGGACGCCTCACTACTAGGAGGTAACGATACATATGAAAGCTAAGAATTCATTTTATATGATCTTCAATCACGCACTTTTCCTAGAGATCTAAAATACCCAGATTAAAATAACAAAGTGTAATAGAAAAGCTTACTTGTTTAATCTAAATTGGCTGACCAGAGGAGTCGGCATGTAGTCTATAATTAGATTAAAATAATGAATCATCATGAATTATTCACGGCAGAAAATTGTTGAACTAAGACGGCATGTGTCGATAAATCAGCGATTATTTCAAAAAAGGCGTGCGCACATCGCAGGTAGAATCAGAGAACCTCGGACAGCGCCCCCAAACAAGTATGCATATATACCGCAACGAAGAGTGCACTCAAAAATTTCTTAACGATATCTTTCAACAATATAATTTTAGCATTTTCAAATTTATTACCGAAGAACCATTCAACCTGTTAATTCAACACAGGTGTATTCAACACAGCTAAAGGTAAATAAAATGCACTGTTCAAAATTTATAAAATTACTCATTTAATTTGATTGATTTCTTCTGTCAAATTATTTCCGATAATTTTTTTCAATTTTTTTATATTTTCTTTAACTTTTTCCATTGGATTATGAAAACTGTATTTGATTGCTCCATTGAACTATTCATGATTTGGCTGCCAAAACGATTATGTTTATTTTATCTCTAGATTTGAGATCGATTGTGTAAATGAGCACAATTTCATCCAATTTTTAAATTCATAATCAAAAATGTACTTTGAAAGCGATAGTGATCAGTATTGTGATAAAAATAAAACAAATAAATAAAAAATTTTTTTTGAAAATTGACTTCAAATTTACATTTTTCCTTTATCTTTACATTCTTCAATTTTGCAGGAATAGCGAAGACCAAACAAGAGACAATAGTCATTTGTTTATTGAGAGAGATCTGGCAGATCGATACAAAGCGGTAGATAAGACAATAGTAGGTTATAAAGACCGATTGAGAAAGGCATTCTCTCGAACTTCCTCACTATTCGTAGACCTGATTGAGGCATGTCGGTACAGGATGAAAGAAAGACATATCGGAAGTATTTTTTGAGAAAGTAGAAAAGCTCGCGGTCAAGATCTTGAAGCATGACTTGTCAAAAGAGGCCCTCACGGAAGCAATATTGTTACATTGTTGTGACGATGTGGACATAAAAAAGGAAGGGAGACTTAACAAAATGAAAGAAATAGATGAGTTAAAAGAAAAGATAAAGGCAGTACATGATTTCAAAAGTGTGAAAGAAGACGTGAATGTAGTAACAGAACAGGGTAGGCAAAACAGATCCCGGAGTTACAGAGAGGCAGTAACAGGGAACAGTAAATATGGACAAAATTAGGCAGGGGTTGGTAGAAATATTACAAAATACGCTCAAGTCATCAAAGCTGTTAAATGTAGAAATTGTGAAAAAGTAGGTCCCACAAGTGAAACGTGTAGACAAACAAAGCCAATCAAGTGTTTCGGATGTGGAAAAGAAGGACACATGATAATAAATTGTTCGAGAGGAAACCAATAAAATATGATGGTTGTGGACAACAGGGACACATAAGAAGAAACTGTCCACACATCGAATGTAAAGGATGTCAAGATAGAGGTCAAAGTGAAAGTGAATGTTATACAAACCTAAATGGCATAAGAACACAGCAAAATACAGGAGAAAACAACTATCGATGAACCGGGATACAATCAACAAAGATATAGAGATAGAGAAGACAGAAGTCTAGGAGATAATCGAAGATTCGTGGCTAACATTTAATAAGAATATGAAGAATCGGTTACAGGAAATGAACACCCAAAAGGCAACGCCTCGACAGTTGTGGAGTCAGTAGGGGCAATAAATTAAAAGATACCAGCGACTTCCAAAGTATTGGTATTTATAGTAGAAGTAATATATCAAATATTATAGACGTAGTGATAGACGATGAGAGGAATGTGGAGATAAGTGAAGCAAGAGTAAATGATAAAGTACGGAAATTTATAAAGAAAGAAACTTTTGAGGACAAGTTTGGACAAAGTTTAGTGGGAACAATTGAAGAGAAGAACACCGAAAGAAGATGTCAGGATTTTGTCAATAGATGAATGGAAAGAAGAAAAGATATCGTATGATAGTATACGAAGACGGCCGCGTGTAAAGTTGATGATACAAGATAACGTGGAGAATTGTTTATTAGACACAGGTGTAAGAGTAAATGTAATCCACGGAAAGATTTTTGAGAAACTAACGAACGTAAAATTAGAAAAGGCAGATATTAAATTAAACTGTACGAACAGTAGTCAACTAGATTGTATGGTTAAATTTTCGGTGGACGTAGAAATTCAGAAAAACGGAGAAATATAACGTTCATTGTAATAAATGACGTATAACCAAACATAATAGAAGAAAGAGAATTGCAGATGGCGTTTGGAATCGAGTTACATTAGAAAAAGAAAGAGAATGGTGTGAATGAACAATTTTATCAAGTATGTAACATAGAAGCCAATTTTGGACGTAAGGTACAAAACGAGGAAAGATTCAAAAGAGCCATTGAAATTTTGAAAATTGCAGATAAACCAAAGATTGTTGATATTGTGAAAAAAATATCAAAGGGTTTTTATGGCTGATAAATGGGATATTGGATGCACGATGATGATTAAACATAGAATAGACACGAAAGGACCTCCAATTAACCTTAGACCACATGGGCAACCAGTTAATCTGGAAGAAAGGATCGATGAGACTATTAAGAATTTGTGGGAAAACAACATTATTAAGAAATGTAATTAAGCATAGAATACACCGATGATTTGTTTATGGAAGAAAGAAATGAATGATTTTAGAATTTGCTTGGATTTTAGACAGCTAAACCTACTCATGGAGAGACAGGCATTTCCTATGCCAAATATGATAGAAATAATGGACAAATTGTATGGAACCAGATATTTCACATCAATCGATCTAGATAATGCATACTACAAGGTCGAACTAGAGAATGATTCAAAGCCAAAAACAGCATTTTCCACAAAGGTAGGACAATTTTGTTTTCATTGAATGCCGTTTGGTATAGTAGCGGCACCGGGAACGTTTCAGGAACTCATGACAAAGGTGCTCGGAGGCATAGAACAGACAGTGGTATATTTAGATGACATTCTTATATTTTTTAAATCTTTGGAACAAAATTACGAAATTTTAGATAAAGTATTAGACCAAATCGGGAAGCAGGTTTAAGAATTAATCCAGAAAATGCTCATTTCCTAAAAACGGAAGTTTAATTTTTAGGAGTTGTAAATAATGATAAAGGTTTACAGACGGATCCATCTAAATTAGAAGCCATAAAGACATTTCAAAAACCTAAATGTGTAAAGAATCTAAGAAGTTTCCTTGGAATTTGCAACTATTACAGACGATTTATTAAAGGCTATCGTACAAAGGCCAAGACATAGGAACAACTGTGTGGATTGAACAAGAATAAATTGTTATGGACAGACGCATGTGATTCTAAGATTCCCAGACTTCCAGAAAGAATTTATACTGGAAACTGATGCAAGTTTCGACACAATTGGAGCAGTATTATCCCAAAGAGAGACTTATTGCATATGGTTCACACTCCATGAATAAATATGAAAAAGGATACTGAATTACTCGGAAAGAGCTATTGGGAATGTATTACTTCCATCAACATTTTAATCATTATTTATACGGGAAGCGATTCACTTTGAGAACGGATCATAAAGCAATTACGTTTATGGTTAAAACAAAAAAACCGATAATGGCGCAATTTCAGACATGGATAAATTATTTATCAAGCCTGGGCATGCACTTAGAATACAGAAAAGGAACAGATCATTCCAATGCGGATATGTTTTCTCGGAATACATGTGATACATGTACACAATGCTTGATGGCTCATGAAAATGCTAAAATGATGAAGATAAAGACTCGAAGAATCAACGTGCTGGACACATCGCAGATATTCAAATATCAACAAGAAGAAATAGAAGAAATTAAAAGAGACCCAAGTTCAGGTAAAGACAGAAANCTTACGATTGAAGACGGCATAATAAGAACAAACATGGGAAGATTTGGATACCAAAGTCAAAAAGAGAAGAAATGATCATACAAATACATACGTTATTGTCGCACGCGGGTGCAGAGAAAGTAACGAAATACATCTCTGAAAATTACATCATTTCGTCAATCGGAATGAAATAATAAAAGAAGTAATTGGACAATGTGAAGCATGCCAAAAAAGTAAAACATTAACGATCGCTACGAAGGAAAAACGGGTGACATTGGTCGCAAATGAACCATTTGAGAAAGTGTACATAGACATATGCGGACCACTAAAGGAGACTTGGAGAAGGAAAAAGTATATTGTTGTACCTATTAAAGATCAGTTTAATAGGTACATATTTTTAACAGCCATTAACAAGGAAGATGAAATAACTATAAAAGACACCATAATGACAAAATGGATCTTGATATTTGGAGCACCGAAAGAAGTACATACAGATTGTGGCAATACATTCCAATCGAAGGTAATCAAAGACATGGCAGAATCAATGTTTCGCGACGGGTTTTAATTTAAAATAAAAAATACAAATAAATCGAATCCGAAATCAAGTCGACATTCGACGGAATTCTATCCACTACAGACCGAATCTTTGAATATCAGTTCATATGACAGTTGAAACTCATCGTAGACCAATACTCATCTTATCGACTGAAAATATTTTAAATAGATTTTTCATCACCTTTTATCAGAACTATTATATTAAAGAAACATTTTTCATGGAATCCATCAAATTTAGTGTATCATTTATTCAAATGCCACTCAAGTCGGAAACAAAATGAAAACTCAAAAATTCAATTTTGATTCATCATTCATACTGGTTATTAAACAATCATTCATAATTTAGTGTAAAATTGTAGTTGGTTCGATTGAATTTGTAATTATTAAATCAAATGTTTATTGATTTATAATTTGTATTTCGGGTTATGTAATTTGGCTAAAGCGAATTTCAATCAAAATCAAATTTTGATTCTTTTCTCAAAACAATACGAAAGTCTTATTTCAAAGATGATCGAATGTTTATCGAAATTCGGTTTCAGAATAAATTTCAATTTTATTTACTTTCTCAACGATTTTTCGAGAATTCAAATGATTATTATTGATGACAAACTTTTTTTTGAAGTGGTTTATAAAAAATTGCGATTGTTTATTCGAATCATTTAATTTATGTTGGCGCAAAAGTTTTTTTAAAAATTGAAATTGAAGTCGCCATTATGTTTATTATTGAATTCGAATCAATTTGAGAAGATAAATAAATAAACATTGTAAATAATTGTTTCTTTTTTCTTTCAATTCATTTTCACAATGACAACTGATATCTCGTTGAGTTTGGCGAGTCTATTGAAAAATCTGTCACAGAATTCTGCCTCGATTTTCGATTCATCTGTCACATCGATTTCCGAACTTAATCTCGAATTGGAAAATTTCGAAACGTCAAACGTTTTTCGTCATAAAACGACGGTCGACGAATTTCCCGTTATCAAATCGGAATCGTTTCTCAATCAATTGGCCAGTGATAGTGATCGATTAACCACAATCGATTATATCAATGGCAAGAGACAAGGAAAGAACAACCAATACGGCGAATCGGAGATCAATAAATCGTTAGAAAATGTGAAATTGATTTCGAGATTTGCGGCCGGTAATATCGACGTACCGTCGATGGAGGCGTGGAATAATTTTACGAATCTTCTCGAAATGGCGTTCTCGTGCAGCTGCAGATCATCAAGGCCATTCTCGCGATCGTCAACCCGAGTCTCGAGGTAAAAATTTTAAATGTGACCCCCCGACCGGATGCTCGCTCCCCGTCGCCGGCGTACCGCAGCCACAAAATCGCTGCGCCGCTCTTGCACCATCAATCAACGAATATAAAAATTTGTTACTCGAGTTCATACCATCACAACTCGACTGGAATAGTAGAGAGACAATGTCGGACCATTAAAGAATTTTTAAATGCGTTACTAAGAGAGAAGATAAAGACTGATTTGGATGTCCTGCTACCAGAAGTTGAATTTACACTGAACACAACATTCCAGAAGACAATAGGAAAGAGCCTAGTGGAAGTTATATTTGGTAAAAAATATACAGAGAAAGATGGCATAGTCGAGAAGTAAAGACGAATCGCAACACCGATACCGAAGAAATACCAGTCAGGAGACAGTTCGACATCGGAGATAGTGTACTTGTTAAGGTCGAAACCGGAGTAAAGGAAAAAGATAAATACTAAGGACCATATGTAGTGATTGAAAAACACATGACAGAAAATACTGATTGCGATATGAAAATGGAAAAATCTTGGATCAAAATGTGGAAGACAAAAGAAATTCTTAATAAAGGGGATATGTAGAGGTAATTAATTTTTGGTTCGCTGATCAAAATTTAAATAGTTTTAAAAAGGATTATTTTGAATTAAAATCAAATTGAAAATTTTAAAAATTAATTAAGTATTGTAGATATGAATTTAAAAACAGTCTTGATTAAAAACATTCTTTATTAAAAAGTTTTATTAATGTTTGTTAAAATGTATTTTCTAATTTTGAATTAATATAATGATGTGATTAATATTTAAAAAATATTTAAAAAATAAAAAAAAATTGAAAATTAAATAAAACGTATTTTTAAAATTTAGTTGACAAACAAAATTAAAAAACAGTATAAAAAGATTAAAGTAAAAAACATATTTAAACATTAAATACCCTTTTAAAAATTTTTTGTAATATATGTAAAATCATTTTTGTTGAAAAATTTAAAAAAGTTGAATGTTGTTTTTCATTTGATTAAAATTATAAATTGATGAAAAATTTTTTGAAAATAGAGATCAGTGGATTAATCACTAATTGAGGAATAATTATGTAAATATTAATGTATTTTAATGTGTGTGTTGTTTTAATATTCATTATTGTAAACTGTTAATTCAAATATATATTTTTCTTAGTTGGATATTCTCTTTTACAACAGTG
>MQRK01251306.1:0-27873 GCA_001938485.1 Girardia tigrina
ATTTAAATTGTTATTTAAACATAAATAAAATATATTAAATTAAAGTCAAATTTTAATTTTAAAATAATGTATTTTCAGAAGAAAAATAAGAAACAATTTAATAGCAATTTGGTATTTTATTTAATCCTTAAAAAACAGACATTTGAATTTGTTATGAAGTTCCAGTAAATGTCATTTCATGTTCAGAACAACAGCTCAGGAATTGGATAATAATTTCTAGAAAATATGTAAAAAACTCAATTTATATATTATTTATTAAACTAGTATTAAATCAAAAATGACATTTACATTTTTGAAATTTTCGATTCGATAAAATTAGTGCAATATTAATTTCATTAAATAAAATGTTGATCTCGTTTTGGATTTGGAATTTTAAGATATTTTAGGTGAGTTACAAGGTAGTTTAATAATATATTCAATTAAAGATAATATTATATTTTTTTATGTTTTCCTATCCTAGTTAGAAAAATATGCTTTTTCAAGCTAAAAAATGCAAAAATAATTTAAAGTAATTCAACATTTGAACACTATTCTAGTCTGAAAACAAAATGGAAGTGGCTGATTCCATCATAAATTGACAATCATAAATAACCCTGAACGACTGACAACTGCAAAAATGGAATAAGAAGACATTTAATTGCCTGTCATATAAATAAACTATGTAAATAATACGTTATATTGTTAAAATTTATACTCTTTGTTATATTCGCTGTATATACATATAATCATAACTCGAGGGTCTTCGGATGTTACATGACATCAATAATTTCGGGGTCCAACTCACTCTTCCTGTTGAGGAAAATATGGGGACCAAAAAGTATCAGAGCGGAAAATCGAGGCAGGAATCAAGGACGGCGATCAAATGTGTTTAAATGGACCAATCGCCATTTTGTTGCAGCAAAGGCAATGTGGGAGTAGAAAGACATAGCATCGTCTGGCACTTGACATGACATGCGTTAAAGCAAAACAATCTCTTACGATGTTCAATTCGCAGTATGGTGTCAATATGTATTATAGAGCGAGCTGGATATATATCCCACCATGAGCAGTGTCTGGAAATAGTTTAGACCATCAGAAGAAGTTTGATAATTACAGCGCCTTCAATGCATCGGGGGTGGCGGACCTCCTTGTTCAGTCGGGAATCGATGCCATATTTTTTATGTATCAATCGATTAAGCGGTTATGTTATTGTTAAATCCAATCAACTGATAATTAGAAGAGGTCCTGGAAATGGTGGTTTGGTATTAAGCAACCTTAAACGCAAATGAAATCATTTCGAAATCGACAGTTTTTGCACAAAAAAATGAGATTAATGTTATCAAAAACACTACCATATGCAGCCGGGACTGCCAAAAATATCATATTGTTTGAACCTGGTAGTGGGGGATGTAGTGACGGTCTCGGCAGTGCATTTGACGCACGGGTTGGAAGTGGGCGGGATGCTGTATCACGTTAGCCACATGTAACATACGCCAATGGAAAGATCACGAAGACAATGAGAACCAAGGAAGCAGCGTTCGAAAAGATGCCCAGTCCGTCCGGTGAGCCAACTAGTGTTTTGAGTATGCGGGCTTCTCTTTTTACTCTGCGTATGTCCATGTATCTAGGTTAGGTTAATGTATGACTTAATTCATTTATTTAAATCGTTGAATTAATTTAATTGTTTTAATTTTTATGCAAAAAACTTGTTCATCAACCTTAATATTTTTTAAAAAAAAGTTGTGTATGAAATTTGATTACATTTATTTTAATATTATATTCATGATTTTATTACTAATCAAAAGCAATTTATAATAGAATATAACTAAAGATTATTAATCAAAATTTCATATTCTTTTATGAAAATGTAAAATGGTAATACACAGTTAAAGTCATAATTTTACAATTAACTAAATTAATATAATCTCATTAGAAAATTAAAAAAAAACAACTCTAATGACAAAAGCAAACAAGTAAACAAGAAATTGTTAGAAAATTTAATTAAAAAAAGTACAAATTACAAACAAAAAAATTAATATTCTGACAATATTTGGAAAAAAAATTGTTTGTTTTAATTTTGGAATCTGAATATCACCATAGTAAAATAAGTAAAAATGAATTTTTATATATTTTATATAATGAAATTCTAATTTGATTTTTTAATAACTAGTTATAAAAAAAATTGTCGAAAAAAAATTTTGTTGAAAATTTATTTCTATTGTGACATCCAATGAGAGCGGAGAGAGAAATTTGACGAATGGTAATGATAAGATCAATTAGAAAACTCTAATTAAGCAAAACAAAATTTAATTCATATATATTGCCTCTTTTATAAGGATAGAATTAAATAATTTTCACCCACGATCATGCTTGTATAATATTGTCAAGGTATTGGTTTACGTTTTGATTTTTTATTGAAAAGAATAATATTTATTTATTTTTTTTTTCAAAAATTTATTATTAATGATAATAATAATTTTTTCTTCAGATTAATGAATAAATCTTCTAAACGAAGTCATTCCAGGTTGTAAGTTATGCTAATTTTATATCACTTTTTTACTCTTGAATTTATTTAAATATTTTTTCTTGAAATAAACAAAAATATCCATTTTTAACGGGTTAATTTTTCGATGTCTAGAGAAACAACTGATTCAGTCAGAGATGGAGGAATTGATATTCCTCAGTCTTCAAAATCTTTCAATGCAGCTGACGCAGAAAACTTTCTTACAAAAGCCGTTAAAATCTTCACATCACTCTCGGAATTAAACGATTTGAAGAACATTTACGAAATGGGAAAACAATTGAGTCGATTGTATTTTGATTGTTCTGAATTTCGACCTATTCTTTGTTCAAAATTGATAAAACTGGAATTTCCGGAATTCGTTGTGAAAATGATGAAAAAGCTCAATAATATGGGTATTTTTAAACATGATGATATTTGGTTTTCGTCATTTTACTTCTATAATATTTGTTGGAATTATTCTGAGAGCTCATTTGAATTTGCTACTGCTTTATCGAATGCAGGTTTACCCAGTTTGATAATTATGAATCTTTTACATAAGCCGTATTTAGAAAATCTTTCCAGTCGTAATATTTATTTTCTTATTAAAGCATCTTTGAGTATCATGCATAACTTATGTCGTTATCCTGGTAACAGATTTATGTTTAAATCAGAAAAAGTTAAAGATGCTTTAATAGATTTTACGAGCCGTGAAGAAGAATTAATTCGAGTTATTTCGATTCTTTGTTTAGCATTCCTTTTAGAAGACGATGAAGCATCTGTCGTTATAAAACAGTCAAATAATTTTACATTTAACTTTATTGATATTATCACAAAAGCAAAATTACACGATCGTGGAAGATTTATGGGATTTGCAACTTGGGAGTTATTACAGGCCTTAACAATTTTCAGTTGTAATGACAGTGTCAAGAAAGCTATTGTAGATTCAAAGGGCTTGGTTATGGTATTTGACATTCTTAGTAAGGCTTCAAATGTTGAAGAAATAAGAGAGTGTTTAATGATTGTTTGGAATTTTTCATTTGATAATGACATTAAACCGGTTTTAATAAAACAACATAATTGTTTACAAGTTACAGAATCGTTTATCAATCATGAAGATGAAGAAATTAGAAACAGTTCAGCCGGAATTAAATGGCTTCTCGAAGATCATATGAAAAGTGGAAGACTTTTAACAGAAGTTGTGACATCTCAACCAGCCCCAATACCTTCTACGGGATTTCATTTGTATATTTGTTTTGCTGAAGAAAATCGAGAAATTGTTCAGAAAATAGGCGATCGTCTAAAAAGAGCCAATTTATCTCTTGTAATACCAAAAAATTCTAATATTGAATCGGCTCTTAAGAATCAAGAAAATCGTTTTCGTGGTATCGTTCAATCAACCTTATTTCTTTTCGTTCTGTCCGAAGCCAGTAAGTCTTGTCAACAGTGTCGATCAGAAACTCAATATGCAGCCTATTTAAAAAAGCCAATAATCCCAGTTATTGTCCAAACCAAATTCAAACCATCAGGTTGGATGGAAAAATTTACTGACAAACTTTTTTTCGATTTCGGTGGCAAACGAGATTTTGAAGCAAATATTGAACTATTGAAAAATACTCTTCTAAGTGAATGTATGAATGATGAAGACATAAAATCTGTTCATTCTTTAAAATCGGGAAATTCTCGACCGGAAATTATCGCTCAATTACCGGTTAATTGCCGGCTACAGTTAGGACACTCGATGGATTCTGCACATAGACATCATTTTAATCACAGTACTAGTCTAAGCAGCAGCCAACCACCACATTTGGATTCTACTGATCAATTACCAGAATTAGTTCAAAATAAAATGACTTTAACAATATCAAGTATTGAAAACATAAAAAAATGGACGAAAGAAGAGGTGACCGAGTGGTTGGTAAGTAGCGATTTGTCGCATTTGAGATTAAAACTATCGAAATTCAATGGAGCGATGCTGGCATCTCTTCTAGAAATCAAACGAGAAGCGCCTGAATATTTCTATAAGTGCTTAGAAGAAAAGCTTGAATTGCATTTCATGGATACTTTAGCATTTATTGATGCCCTTCATAAACTGACTAGTTGTTGAAAATAGTAACGATAGTTGCTGCTTATGATGTTTATTTACCTTTTCTCAATCTGCAGTTGTTTTTATTTTCTCAAGATATTCTATTCTTGTCTAGGTTTACTGTGTTCAATATTTAGAATTTTATCTATTGTTTATACCATAGATTGCTGATTTTTTTTTAAAATGAAAGTGCTTAGAAAAGTTGTTTTATTCAATTAAAATTAACATAAATTTTCAAATTAGTCTGTTTAAAATAAGGTACATAAAATTAAATTTTTATTCAATCTGATTAAATACAAATTATAAAAGTTCCTAATTTTTTTCATTAATACAAATAGTCTTCAATATTGGTGGATGAAGGTTATTTTAGACACTCAAACCGGGAATAAACTGAGACAATGACAAAAATAATTTATTCATATTTATTTATGTCAGTTTGGGGAATTCATATTTTAAGTTTTATTTTACTTATTTTAAGAAATTGTTAGTTCGTAATCTTATTAATTTATCATTTTCATGTATTTTAATTTATTTTACAATTATTTTATGAAATATTTCTTAAATTTTTTTTAAAATAATTTTATCAAAATACATTTAATTATTTATAATTTCAAGTCATTTCATGAGTTTAGCAAATATTTTGGGATTCAACATTTTGTCCAGATATTAATTTGAAGTTCAAATAAAGATTTGGAGAAACTTTATAAACATTTTATAGGTATATATATATATATATATATATATATATATATATATATGAATTAAATATAAAATACACGTTAAATCTTTATTAAACCATCTTAAGATTTTAAATTATTAAAATGTTAAAAATAAAAATATTTATTCACAATTAGAAGTTGTTTCATAAAAACTGACAAGGGCAAAAAATAAATATAATTGTAAAAATAAAAAATGAATGCTACAAACCAGCATCCACTTACTGTTTTTACTGATTTATTCACGCATGTTTCATCTTGAGAAAATTGTTCGTGTATTAAATACAAGAAATTAATAAATACAATGAATGATTTTAGTGTAGATCAACGACGCGAGATGTCTACAAAGATGTACCGAGCAGCTGTAAATTTTTAATAGCCCTAAAAAATATTGTTATAAAATATATGTATAAAGTAGTTAAATAAAAATTTACATTATGTGGTGTTTCCTGATAAATTCTTAAAATGGTTTTTATAATTTAAATGTTTATAATGATTTTATAATTCGTTTGCTTTATTTGACCATATAATTGTCTAATACCCCTGAATCAAGGCAGTCGTCGCATCAGGAAATTCAGTCCAATGCGGTAACAGACTCCATCATATTAATTTTCAATCTAAGATTTAAACTGTAGAATAATTTTATTTCCATACAGCACGAAATGTCTCATACTTTCGTTTAATTTCTTAGTTTATTAAATTGTGTTTTTTGTATGAGAATAACTTGGAATATTTATTTAAAATGTCTTTCAGAATTGGTAAAATACAGTAACTTTCTAATTAATATAAACTTTAAAAGTTCTAAAGAAAATGTTTACATAATGTATTTTTGAGGTTAAATTAAATATTTTAATATTTCATTTTTCTATCCCAAATTAAACTATTGTCAATTAAGAATATTGTCAGCAAAGAATAAGAAATCATACTAAAATATTTCTTGTTGACCATATATTGTGATTAGTTTTGTTTTATTATTGTATATTTTATCGAAAATGATATGAAACACGACAATCATTTTTGTTGAGTAAAAATTACAGAACCAAAAAATAAAATAGAAATAAATTAAAATAAATAACTTGATAACGTTTTATAACGTGTGTCCTATAACATAAAACCTATGTTTGTATCAGAGTAACTTTTTGTTTCATAACTAAAAAATGAATTCGAAGAAAAACATTTTCAAAACAAATTGGAACAATGATTTGTATCTAAAATTTTTCGTTTTACAAGATTTTAGCTAACTAAAAACATTGTATATGATTTTGACATTTATTATTATCATTAGTTTGTTCTCAGGTCAAATATTATCAAAATTTTTGTAATCTTGCGTCATACAATTGATTTTGTTCAATCTCTTCCTGCTGTTATTGAACCTTTTCCACCAATGTTTTCATTTTCTTTTTATTACTATTTCACCTGGAAACACATCTTTCGTAGCTGTTACAGTATTATTCAACATCAATTCAATTTCTGATAAAACTTCTGCCCAATCTTTATGATCTACATCCTTCGTTTATTTACGTAAAGCATATCTGATTGTTTGAAATTGTCTTTCCAAGATCATATTTTTATTATGGAGGTATGAGCTTGAAAAGAATATGTCAACTTTAAACTTTTAAGTTGTGTATTTTTTTAAGCCTATTCAAAAGTTTTCCTCTAACAACATAGATGTTTTTGGTGATCTAAATCTCCGTATCTATAATAACAATCTTTGCACGTTTTTTTTTAATTTTGACTAGCAACCGCATTCAGGCTAATATATCTACTGCTTTAGACATAAATCTTTTTTTGCGAATTTAGGCAACTTTGTTCAATTTATTTTATTTATTGTTTCATATTTTCCTTGTCGAAAGCATCATCGTAAATATCTTTTTACTACCGGTATTACTCAATATTTTGTACAATTCTTCTGTTCGTTTAGTTTTTATGATCCAATCTTTATTATCCGGAGTTGTAAAGATATCTTTTTTAATTTTCATTCTCTTGTACTGCTTGTGTGATCTCCATAATTAACTTTTTTAATTCATTAGTATTCCCACGCTATTCGAAACTATGTGACTCTTCGCTCAATGCCAGTATTCTCCTTTTAATTTTTCCTTTCTTGACTTCTTCATGTATCGTTTGGCACTAATTGCACAATTAACATGATTTTTTTGATGTGTGAAATAATAAATTGCAAACACTTCTTTTCTTGTTATACAATATCCAAGTTCGTGTTTATTCATTTTATATCTCTTTACTCTTCCATATTTGTCTTTCTGTATCACAATTTGCACCTGTTTCAAGTATGATATCTTGGTAAAATCATGATATGCTAAAATCGTGTTTTAATCATTCTTTCTTTTATTTTTTGGAAGGCTTCATTATATTATTCAGTCTAAATCAGTTTCTTATCCTTATTATTACCCCTGGGATGATCATGTCGTGTGAAATCGTCTCTTCAATAGGTTCCTTAGGAATTATGTTGTAGAGTCTTCTCTTTTGTAAATTTAATCATCTAGTTTCTTGCAGTCCTACTCTTGAGTATTTTCTAATCGTATATGCTGGCCGTTATCTATTCATTAGATTTGAGTAACTTTTTCTGTTGTGCCATTGATCACGTTCCTTAAATCTATTAAGGATTTCATTACACTGTATTCTTAAGTGTCCTCTTTTATTACAGAACAGACAATCAAAAATCAACACATAACATTTAAATACAAAGCATCAAGTAAAATACATACAAGCAATTATGAAAGTTGAAAAGAAAAATGATGTTTATAAGATACATTTAAAATATATATTAAATATGTATTTCAATCTTTCTCATGTGTAGTCTCAGCACTTATAAATCAAACCATGAATGTATACATATCCAAAGCATTTGACATAATTGTCACAGTTATTATTAACAAATTCGACAATATAATTTCATTTTGCTCGATATTCTCTGAATAATTTCCAATTAGACCCTGATAATGTCACATTATCATTCTTTATCTGTGAGCCAGAAATTGGCAATCAACAATTTAAATGTTCCAAATTTGTTTTATATCAAATTTAAATTTGATTTTTCAATTAGATGAATTTGTTTGTGGTTTTAAAGAGATGTTATTTTATTTGGATTTTGAAAAATAAATTTTCCTTTGTTGATAAATATACGAGATATGGCTTATAAAATAGTTTTCACATTTATTAATCATTTAAACTGTTTCTATTTCCATGGAAATAAAAGTGAACGTAATATAAAATGTATTGTATGATACAATTTTATCAAGAAACGAGTATTTTAAGAACCTCCAAGAAACTCATTAAAATTTTTATAATCTTTGAAAGTAAATTTTTATTCCATAAAAGCATGAATAACATTAATGAACTCGATATCACTAATTTATACAGGGTGACACAAAATAAACTCCAAGGTACTTTTCTATTGGATCTTTTTATCCACCTACTTTTTTATAGGTAAAGTATAAATTTTATGAATCCTGAGAGTCGCCAAATTCTGATGGTATATAAAAAAATCGAAAAAAAACATCAAAAATTAAAAAAAAATTTCGAGACGAAAAATTTAACAAGCTTTTTATACCACAAAAGCATAACAACAATTAATTATCGAATTTCAACTTGTCCTCCATCTCTAAGAAAACATTCAGGCAAACGTCGTCTGTTGTCGGCCACAACGCGTTCACGAAGTGCGCGGTCTCCACGGATTTCATTGGCAACTCCTTCAATCCCTGCTCTCAACTCTTCGAGTGTGCTTGGACGTTGTTCGCGATGATAAATTCGACATTTCAGGTAGCCCCACAACCATAGTCAAATGGTGTAAGATCTGGCGAGCGAGGTGGCCATGTAACTGGAGCAGGATGCACCCGTGTTCTGCGACCTATCCATTGATTTGGAAACTGTTGACCCAACAATTCAAGAAAATCTCCAAGAATGTGTGGCGGAGCGCCGTCATGCTGCTCAATGAGAGAATTGAAATTCGACCAAGTTTGAAGCTCTGGAATAACGTGCTCTTGATACAATTCAGTCATCCAACGACCATTGATTCCGCGCTCATTTCCTTGTCGCTCCCAAAAGTATGGGCCAACATCACCTTCGACACCAATTCCCATCCAAACTGTCAATTTTTGAGGATGAAGTCGATGAACATCAAACCAATGAGAATTTTCATCGGCCCACATGATCCAGTCTTGACGATTGACGCTTCCGTCCAAATGAAAGTGGGCTTCATCCATAAAAAGAAGATTGTTGTGTCTGTTTGCATCTTCATCCAATCGATCCAATTCGGTTCGAGCAAACTCAATTCGAGCGGAATAGTCGGTCTCCTCCAAGGCATGAGCCATTTGCAAATGATAGGGAGGCATCTGTAAGTCTTCTTTCAAAATTCGCTGCAAGCTTCTTTGTGACATACGAACTGTTCCGTGATCGTCTTCTTCACTGTCAGTGTCGCCAGTTGAAACAAATGGATTACGTTGAGTTGATAGATGAGGATTTGCAGTAAAGGCTTCACGGACGTCTTCAATGGCTTCTTTGGTGGGAACACGTTTTGGCATGTTCTTTCCGCGCTTTCCATGGACACTTCCAGTCGCTCGAAAATCGTCAATYCATTTTRCAATGACTCTTTCTTCCGGAATCTTTGCTCGACCATTTATTGTTTCACTTCGGAATCGAGTTTTGAGCTGCGCATAATCATAGGCTTCCTCAACAAGCATCAAAACGAGATGAGCTTTTTGCTGATGCGTATACGTCATTTGAATCAAATTTTAGGGTAAAACTTTCTAAGTTCATTTAAAAAAACGCTTGTTAAATTCTTCGTCTCAAATTTCTTTTTTAATTTTTGATGTTTTTTTTTATTTTTTTTTATTTTTTTTATATATCATCAGAATTTGGCGACGCTCAGGATTCTAAAAATGTATACTTTACCTATAAAAAAGTCGGTGGATAAAAAGATCCAATAGAAAAGTACATTGGAGTTTATTTTGCGTCACCCTGTAGTACTTTATAAAAATATATAATTTTCTTTCTTTGAAGAAACATTAGAATCGAAATAAGACTGATAATAAATGAATAAAGTTTCCGGTCTCACTCTTTCGTATAAAACGTGTTTCTTTAAATTACTTAGGAAGACATGTTTCTGAAAAATTATTGCATTTACTTGTTTAATTAGTTGAACATGTTTTATCCTTCATAAAAATCCTTGTTATTATTGTCCTTTCTAAACTTCATCACGGTCAAAAATTCTTATTGATACATTTGTCATATTTTATTATTTCTTCATCTCATGAGAGAGTTATTATAGAGATTATGAAGAGATAGAGATATATTAGAGATATTTTAAAACATATTTTGAAGGTATGTATTTTAAAATTGTTTTATTAAAGATTTTAAACTAATAGATTAATTTTACTGATTGGATAAAGCTCATATTTTTAAGTCAAGAGTGGCCAACCTGGACTTGTAAAAGAGCCAATAATATCATTTAATAAATACTTAATTAAATATTGTCACGAGTGTACAAGCGACCATAAGCAAACTGACCACCACATCCGCTATCTCAGAAAATTCTAAAATACTCAAAGTATTGGGTGATTAAGAACTTACCAAGATGCAACATGTGTTGGAGTATATAAATCAATTGAACCAGAATTTATACTTTAAAAAAATTTGATTTATGAATACAAATTTCGCTAATATAATTTTCTTGAGTCTTTTTTCAGTAAAACAGCAATGCGAATATCACAGGGTATTATATTATCCATTTAAATTGTAATGTTGTTGCTTTTTTACATTGTTAATACCTTCTCAGATAACTCAATTATCAAAATTTGAAATTGCTTATTGAACAATCGTTCATTTCCAAAATTGTTTTTTCTCGATAGAAATAAGTATTTAGAACCATAACATATAAGGAAAAGAGGTACAGCCTGTGTCAGGGTGAGTTGGAGTCGTCTCGGCCTGGGTTACGTGAGCCGGTTGTTAAAATTTTTGAATTATCATTATCAAAACTAATGAAGTTATTTTGTCCAATAAATGTTTTGTTTTGTAATACATTATATATTTATTTTCAAAAATAAATGAAGGCAATGTATTCATTTACTGATTTTTTGATTTGAAATAATAGCGAACAAGTTGTTCAAAATTTGGCAGCCCACCCCTTTGTACATCTTGGCCAAAATTAATTTTAATCAAAATACAGACCTTTATTTATACCATTCTTTTTTCAAGTCTTGTTTTTTATATTCGCAAAAGACTGAATTTTTGTAACTGGTGTTTACTACACAATAAAATTGCAAAAGAAATAACACAGTCAATTAAAGTTGAACTTTTTCGCTTTGATTAGAGCTTCTTGTACGGGTTCGGGATAATCTGCATATGAAAAATATAACAACTTTAGTACTTTTATAAAAATAATATTGGGTTTTTTATTATTAAAATTATGAACATATTGAAATTTCCCAACTCTTGTTAATCTTCTTTATTATATTCATGGTTTGACTAAAAAATATTAAGTTTAATTATAATTTAAACCATTAGAGCAAATAAATTGTTTGAAATGAGAATATAAAATTGATAATAAATTGCCACTTTAAAAAGACTTTCATTTTAATAATAAATATATTTGTTTCCTTTTTTGTCTCACAAATACTCACCTAATTATATTTATAGCGGATGTGATATGTCAATTTGTCCGGATTGCACTGACATAATTATTAAATAGCGTAAATCGAGAGTTGTACATATAAAACTGTTGGGATTTCATTCTTGATTATTCGGTAATTAGGCATAAGAATGAATCTGCTTCAAGTTGGGAGAATAAAACGATGCATTTTTATTTGAGAGTTCTGAATTCATAACTAATCAACTTTGATTCAATTCACTTTCAATTTACTTTAATGTTCGTTTTAGAATTAAAATTATTTTAAATAACCGTTATAATCATTTCTAAGGTGAAAAGAGTTTTAGGAAATAGATTTTTTCCTATTAATTATTCACAAATTAATTTTAAAGAAATGAATTATTAGTAATGGAAATTAGTGTTTTTGGATTCTGAAATACTTAGATGATTCTTAAAGGTGACCCGACAAATGTGGGAAAAATGAAATAGGTAATCAAGAACTTGTTTACAAATATGTTATTTGCACTAAGGTTTCTTCATACATAAGATGTCACACTCACATTTGATGACCTGAATGATAATATACAAGACTGTCTCAAGAATATATAATTACTGCAAATGTAACTATATTGATCGCTTTGTGATAGAAAAAATGAATAAATAGCAACGCAGAATAAGAAAAAATCTGTTTCACTCTTATTCACAAAACTTTGTCATTTGACTTATTTGCACGTTTTCCCTTAGATAAACAAAACTGCCGTTTTATCCGCTCAATAACCTTTTTCCCAGTTACACACCTCCGTGATGTCATCCTCATACATATCATAGTCATTGAACCAATCAGGCACCCGTCAAACTCGCTTCGGTCTGTCTGGCACCGAATCAGAACGTGATCCGTTCATTGCATCCACATCTGACACTTCCATACTCCTAGATTTGGTTCTTTTCGAACATCCACCGCTGCGTCCACACTCACAGATTTGGACATGCCTCAAATCTGCAATGTGTCTAGAAATCCTGTCTTCATCAATTGATGTCTCAGATTTGACAAAAGTTAACAAGACCCCTTTGCTTCAACGCTATGCACATCGAGTTCCATCCAGTTTCACATAAACTTGGTCTTCTGGTGCAAACTCAGTTCCTTGTGTGCCGTTTTTCTTCCGGTCTCAGAATCGAAAATCGCCATTCATATCCAAAATATTTCGCCACTGTGAACTGATTCGCTACTCGTGCTTTTCTTTGGATTCAAGTTATAATAAAATATCATGTCCAACACGTCCCCTCCAGATCTTTTATTGTGCGATGATTACTCTTGATGATACCATTCCCTGAGGGGTGATATGCGCAACAATATTTAATCAACACACTACACAATTCACATGATCTCTGGAACGTCTCCGATCGGAAACATTTCCCATTGTCTCTTAGCAATTCATTCAGAGGTCTCCTATCAAGAAAAATCCCCAAAGAGTTTCTACAAAAATGTCCGAAGTCTCGTTGCTCAACCGTCTCCTAATCACAACTCGACTCGGCCCGCAATCCACACAGGTAAAGAATTTCACTCCACCGTAATGGGTGACGCCGCACCCAAGACGTTGCCAATTCTCTGTACTTCAAGTTCTCTCTTAACCAATTTTATTGCGCTCGGGTCGATCAACACACAAATATCCAATTCTGTCACTATGTTGGCAACGACACTCTTATCTGCTGTTTGATAAATCCTCCAAACTGAAAAAAGTGTTCTTTCAACTTCGCACTGATGCACTGAATGGACTGATTTGACATCTTTGGCCAATGGCACACAACCAGAGCTAACTTTTATTAAACATTTTGATTGTTTGAACCAATTCGCAGGAACTCTGGTCTAAAAGTCAGATCTATTTTTAATGCCTTTTGCCAAAAAATCTTCAAACTCGCATTACATTCGCTCGCCCATTGTTCCAACAAGAAGAATCATCTATCTACCACATCAAACAACCCGTGCCCCTGAAACCATTTCTCTCTGGAGACAATCGAATTTACCAACGAACATACCGTTGCATGTGCACATGATCTAAATCTCCGTTAAGCCCCACGCCAAAGCCATGTTGACTCCTTTCAGCACTGCTTTCTAATTACTCCGAATTGATTCGATACACGTCGTCTTTCCTCCACAACCAGCAATTGTATTCCACAAGAATGCCATTTAACTCTAGACAAACGTCAATTGCCAGGCTGCTCACGTCACACCATACCTTTTTCAAATTTTGGAATGTCCTACACTCCACCCACCGGGTAACATGTATACAAACGTCTCTTAATTTCTATCAACATCTCAGCATTTGCCTCACCAATCCTTTCCTCCCACTGCTCGCTTATTCGATCGTTTCAAAAAGCTGCATGCTGGTCGTAACAATCCAGCTATTGAAAAATGCCCCATTGCTTGCCCACACCAGAGAAAACCTGCCTTTTTGTTTACTCTGGGCTCACGTCTTGAATGACGTTGTCGCGTTTTCATTTCATCACTCCTCCGACCTCAAAAACTCGCAATTCTAAAACTCGGCCTCCGCGCAATGGTTCAGCTGGTTTGGCTTAGAATCAAAATTTCTCGAGTACATTCACCGACTTTGTTCAAATTAACAATAATGTCATCCACTATCTCAGATGCAAATAAAACATCTCAATTCACTCGAATATTTATACAGCCAAATTTTCTGATGTCAAAGGTACCTATAATCAGATCACAACCCGGAAACTCATTCACAAAAAAAAACAACTCAAAGTGATTTAAACCCATCTAACATTTACATTTGCATCACTTACGTGTGCACACTCAATTGTCTAACTGTTCATCATCAGAATATTCGCGCGGTTCTTTCTGACTTTTCACGACTTCAATCCTAACCATAATAGATCTGCTGCAACACGAGTCAACGAGCATTTGCACCATCACATCGTCCACTGCAACCATAAAACCTGGCAACTGCGCATTTCGAAATGGTAAAACAGCTGCACATGTTTCTCCGTTATTCGTTTTTTGTTTCCATCTTCGCTTATGATGACACTAACCGCTTTACATCGCCACAGACAAAACAAATTCAAATCCCTCACTGCAAATCTGTCTATAGGGCCGGCTTTATTGAATTTGAAGAATCTCCTTTCTGCGTGGAGACTATCGTGACTTGCTGAATCCAAAGACCGTCCGCCATTGTTCACTTGCTTTCCTAGATCACTACAGTCCTATCGTTTCAGTGCCGATCCCATCATATCAGTGTCTGATTTCATTATCGCTAGAGCTATCACAACGATTTCGGAAAATTGCAGGTCATCCAACGAGCAAGCTGATTTGATCTGCTGTTGAACGGAGTTCGGTAATCCATAAATGACGGTGCTCTTCACCCACTCATCGCCTGCCTGAAGTTGAATTTAATATACCAACCTCTATATGCCGGATACAAAGACATCCATCAGTTCACTTTGTAAAGCTCACTCTGCTCTCTAACAGATGCAAAACAAAGAGGGAGTTTTAACAAGTAAATTTCGTTATTTAGACCTTTCTGGATAATAAGAATATCGATTACAGTTACCACCAGTGCAGTTTACAAAGATATGTTATAGATGTCTGACTTGCTGGAGGTAACTCAAATGGAAAACTTAAAAATCTTTTAGAATAATAAAAAAATAAATAAAATCTAAATAAATGAATAAATAAATACTGTAATGAAACCAAACAAATTTTAATAAAAAATATCACCGTACAAGTGGTATCGGATTTAACTAGAGAATAGGATGATATAATATTCAATATTTCGAACGATATAATATTGTCAAAATTTTTTTGTCGGAATTTGTCATCAGTATTCAGTCACGATGGAAAATTTTTTCTTAGATAATCGTAATAAAATGTTGTTCACAAATCACGTAAAGACAAATACAAATCAGCCTTTCAGTTTTTTTTAATGATGATAATTCTGACAGATAATTATATTTCTGTCAATCAATATAATTTAAATTCAAATTCAAAATTTGGATCTGAAATTATATAATTAATCCACAAGACATAATTTATTTAATTTCTCTTTTTCTTCATAAAATAATTTCTTTCTCGACCAAAATCTTTCTCTTTTTTCTTTTAATTTCTTTCATCTTTCAAAACAAAAGCAACACTCATTCTTTCATTAAATATTCGTCTTTCGTAACAAATCAAAACCCTCTTTCACACCCACAGACATATGAAGCATATATAAAAAAATAAAACGTCAAAAATCACTCACCACACAAAAAAAATTAACATCCGCGAAGGACAGTTATAAAAAAATGTGATACAAGTCAAAATAAAAAAAAACTAATGAAATGAATACACAAAAAAACGAATTGATGTCAGCAGACTATCACCCTACTCTGAGGTCATCACAATAGTCCCCGCCTGATGATAAATGGAGAGCTACTTAATATCATGTGTGGTTATGTTTATGATTTTGATAAAGGTGTTGGTTGAAACATTTTTTATTTACAGTCAGTGGCATTACAAAAGCCCCCTTTTTAAATGCGGAGCACTAAAATCAGCGTTAACTACCAACTTCAATCTTCGTAAATTAACATACTTAAGTTGTTTGTCAATCTCGAGTAAGTCCGTATTGTTCGTGATTAATTTGACCAGATAAGGTCCATCATATTTGTTTTCAAAATTTTTTGAAAACGGTTTCTTGATAAATACACTGATATTTTTTAGAAAATCTTTGTTTACGAATTTCTTGTTCAAAACTTCCTGATTCGTTAGGGAATTCAATTTCCTTCCCGTCAAGCGAAATAATGGTGAATCTTTTGTTTTCACTGATACTTTTGTTCTGAATGCCAACAACGATTTACCAAGTTTAGAAAGCCAATCTTTATTACTACATAAAGTGTTCAACGTCTCTTTGAGTTCTCTGTGGAATCGCTCAACCTTTCCATTGCTTTGTGGATTATATGCTGTTGTTCTTATTTTAATTATTGAATAATCTTTATAAAGGCTCTTGAATAATTCCGTTTCGAATTGTTTACCTTGATCTGAAATCACTCGTCTAGGTGGCCCATATCTAGTAATCCATTGCTCTTCAAACACTTTTGCTACTCTTTCTGCCGTAATCTCCTTAGTAGGAATTACTTCAAACCAGCTGGATACTCTGTCTATCATTGTAATTAGGAATATTTTTTATTATTCACCGGTAACGGTCCAACTATATCGATGTGTACCGTCTCTAAATTGTCACACTCTTGGTAATTGATAGCTTCTAACTTTGAGTGTTGGGTTATTCTATTCAAACTACAATCGATACATTCTTTAACCCAATACTTAATATCTCGTCGCATTCCCGGCCAACACACATCTAAATACATCATTTCATAAGTACTATTTGCACCGTAATGGCCCTAGTTGTGTACTTCCTTGGAACAATTTTCTCGAAATTCTTTCGGTAATAAAGGTCTAACTTTATTTTTAATGCTGAAATCGTACCAGACTCCGTTGAACTCAACAACTTCTAATTATTTTGCCATTAGAGATTCTCTTAATACATCTTCTTGTTTACCTCTTAATTCTTCAACTGAAATTATTGGTACAAAATTAATTTGATTTACTTCCGTTCTTGAAAAAAATCTGCTATAAGGTTCGATCTTCCATTGATGTATTTTATTGTGCAAGAGAATTGTGATATAAAATTTATGTCTTTGTTGTCTTGGACTCGGGTTTTTCATTTCTAGCGCATGGATTAATGATTTATGGTCAGTATAAATTTCAAATTCACGATTTTCAATTAAATCTCTGAAATGTCTGATTCCATCGAAGATAGCTAAGAGGTCCCTATCAAATGTTGAATATCGTCTCTCTTGTACTTTCAATTTTCTAGAATGGAAGGCAACTGGAAATTGTTTATCTTCTATTGTTTGTTCCAGAACTGCTCCAATTGAGACATTTGAAGCATCTGTTGTTAACCTTAAAGGAGCTTCTTCCTGTAGCATCGATATAATCTGTTTTAAACTTTCTTTCAAGGATCTATGCGTTTCGTTTGCCTCTTCGTTCCAAACTATTTTATCGTTTTTTTTGTTTGTTCTTTATCAAATCGCGCAAAGGTGCCAAAATTTCCGAACATTTTGGAATACACTGATGATAAAAGTTTATCATCCCGATGAGTCTTCGTATTCCTTTAACATTATTTGGTTTCTGTAACTGGTTAATCGCATCGATTTTGTCACTCATAGGTTTTAATTGGTTTTTGCTGATCATATAACCTAGAAATGGTAATTCTTCTTTTAGAAACTCGCATTTCTTTAGGTTTATTTTTAATCCATTTTCTTTTAATTTGCGAAAAACTAATTCAATGTCTTTCAAGTGTTCTTTTAGACTTTCTTGTAAAAGCAACCTAAAGTCCTGATATTATGCACTTGAGGTTGCTTTTACTTAAAATGACAAAATAAACTAAACAAAAACTCAGATGTTCAAATGATATTTACGCAACGCCCGATACAAAATAAATAACCGTTCAGTATGATTGTGATGGAAATAAAGGAACAACTGAGGTTCATGGGTTTACACTGGCACGAGATCGTATATTTACCGTCAAATGACGTCGGATATGTCTTAGATCGCGATATTAATTTACTGGAATGTTATCGGTGTTCTGTAGACGATCTGATGGATTGTTTCCGTTTTTTGAAATCCTTTTGATGATTAATAGAGGTAAAATCCAGGTATACGCTCTCGAAAATTATAATTGTTCGGTAATTTGATGAGAATTATTTTTCAATATATTTATTGATTTTTTTATATTATTATATTATATTATAATTATAATTATATTATATTATAATTACATATTATTTTATAATTATATTATTATAATATTATTATTATTATTCATAAATTCTTTCGTGACAAAACGGTATTTTAGATCTTGTTTTACAAGCACCAACAGGAATATTTGCTTCCGAATGACACGGGTTAAGGATAAGAGAAACGTGAACAACAAAAATTATCATAACAACAACATTCAAATAACATACACAAAAAATGTACATTAATATGCGACACTATGGTGTCTGAAGTAGTGGGTACACTATACACTTTCCGCTTATCTCCTGCGACATAATTCATCGAATGTTTAGTCGACTCGGTTAATACAAAAGGCTCTCTTCATAAAACGTCTCAGTTTCCCGTATTCCCGCTTTTTATCATCAACCAAGACACAGTATACTGTAAACGCTCCTTTCGACAAAAAAGTGGCCATAAACTTTCCAAATCCTTCAATTTCTGGAGTCGCGCCATTAAATCGAACATGACGATCCACTCATTGAAATCATTCTTTTTATCAAAACGGCCAATTACGTCTCTCAGCGTGACCAATAATAACCATTGTCCCCGTCACACGCTTGAAACGCGGTAGACGTGTTAAACTTCATTTTTTATCATTATGTAGAATATGTGAGACTAAGTGCTGAAGTCGAGGGTTGGCACAATAAGTTAAGTTTTTATTTCAAATTATTTTTAAAAATATTTATCCAGAAAAATAACAAACTAATCCTATTATATATTAACCTTTCCATTACCATGCTAAAAATAAGAGTGGTATCGTACTGTGTAGTAGCTACACATTCAGAAAAGAATTTTTTAAAATCGATATAAATATAAATATTCATTGACATTGCTTATGATAGAAGTCAATATATGATAATAAATGGAATTTATCTGCTAAATTCATGAAAAATATCGATCATCGACTGTGAATTATCAAAAATAACATAAAAATATTTAAGTTATTAGAAGCAATGTCTACACGTTACACAGCATGGTACATGAAGGGTTAAATCAATATTCTTTTACATGATTGTTTTTATAAAAATTCAAATAAACTAAGATTATTATCTTAAATTTAATTAAAATTATACGTCCATAAAATAAGTTATGTTTCTTACATCTCAGATTTTAATAATAAATTATGAAAATATAAGATTTTTCAGTTTTGCAAACTAAGATAATAATATATAATTAAATTTTGCATTCCAGAATTTCTGTTTCATCCGAATCAAGTTATAATTTATAATTAAATCAAAACTAATTTTTATTAATCAATCTACCAATAAATTTTTCTTAAAAATGTGATAAAATAAATAAGTTTTGAAGGATACAATTATTATTCCCTCTATAAATTTTAATTAAAATATATTGAAGGTTGTATTAGTAAAGGTCATTTTATTACTATTGGTCCTTTCTCGTTGGATGACTATTCATTGCTCTATCAATCTAGCAGCTGGATCTTGATTTTATAGTTATTATAATAATAAATGGTTAAATAATAACATAAATAATATTAATTTAAAATTTAAAAACTAAGATTAATATTGCTATATTGGAAAGAATTGAAGTTGGAAAGAATTTAAAGATTAAAAAAATTCAATTGTGAACAATTTTGAAAATGTACGGAAAAATGCGACATGAAAACTATCACTGGATGCATCAGAGAAGCACGATTGAACTAAACGGAAAAATATCAATGGGGACAGCACAATCAAAATAATCCACTACGTAACCCTGTTGCCTCCGTCTGATTCTTGTAACATCCAAAGCATACATACAAACTTTGTATGGATTATTTAAGATCAATAGAAACTGCGGGTACTCGTAAATTCATGGTATGGCAAGCATTATCGCTGGATGCAAATCCGATCGAACTGTCCTGGGGCGAACTTGAAAGAAGGTCACGAAAACTGAGGGAATGTCTACATCAGTATTGGAAACGATTGCAATAATATAGACTCCATAAATTAGTTATGAGAATTGGTGGCGCAATCATCAAATAAAATATTGATGAAAAACAGCTGGATTGACTTTTTCGTTGTTTTTGTATTAATATATATTGTCTCTCAATAAGTGATTTTGCTAATTTAATTTCAAATAAGTTATATAAACTCGTCTAAGTACGATAATTAAAACGATTTTTACAGGTGGGTAGTTTGTAAATTATATATCCAATTTTGAAAGTATATTTAATTTACGGCCGATGGTAAAGATAGTTATTTAAATTATGGTTATAATTATCCTTATTTTAAGGTGTATATTAATTGTAAGTTCAAAATTGTATACATCATGTTTGTATAAATGTAAATATAATAATAATAGTAATAATAATAAAATTATTATTATTTATTATTATTAATGATTTTTGATATTATTAAAAAGTTTTTTATTGTATTGAAATTGTTTCTATGGAAGAAGTTACTTAAAAGAGCTTAGAGCTCAAAAATGATGAGAATAAAATTTTTCAAAAAAAATTTGAAGAAGTTTTAAAGTTGCATGTATCTCATTTCCATTGGCGATTTCATCCAAAGGAAAATTTGATTCAGATTCTCTAGAAATATCAATATATCATCAGGAGTCTGAACCAGTTTATGTGTGTAGAAAATTTTTGTCCGATTCTTCCTGTTTTTGTCTCATATTGGATACTTGCTTTTTTTCTGGTTTCATTTCTGTATTTTCGTTTGCTTACCATGCTTTAAATTATAAAGAAAAATATTCAAGAAAATATATGCAAAATGTATTAAATATTTGCTTTAATTAAAGCTTTTCTATAAATTTTTTGAAAATTTTTTTAAACGCTTTAATATAATTCCTAATACTAAATATTATTAATATTTTAATAACAAAAATATCTGAAATTTTCCTTTTTTCCTTTTTTTTCCCAATTGGTAAATAAGTTTAATTAATAATAAAATTATATTATATTTTCTTTTCATTTTGGTATCACAAGAAATCCAAAAAAATATTTTTTTTTCATAAATTAGAATAATTTAAGCAAAACGAAATGTTAAATCTAAATGAAGGGAAATGATTTAATTATATTTGTGAGAAATATGCAAAGAAAATCACGAAATCGGAAAATAATTTGTTTAAATAAAAAGTAATTATTTTTATTAGTCAATTTGACCATAAGATTTGTCTTTAACAATTTAATTTCGAATCAATATTAAAACATATTCACAATCTTATGAATTTACGGTAATTAAAAATAATAAAAAAATATAAATTACTAATATTTCAATTAAATTAAAAAATTTAATTACGTAGAAACATTTTTGGTAAAATTTTTTGAATGTAAACGTATTTTTTATTTTAATTTATATAAAAAATCGATGCTTTAAATTATTATTTTACAATATTTATTTAATTTCTTTATAAAAAGACATTTATTTTTACATTGTAAAATTATCTTAGCGACTTAACTTTCTACATGAAAAAAATACAACTACACCCAATTCATTATTTTCTTTTTTTCTGTTAGCCTAAATGACTTTTACACTGTATAAAAATATATATAATTTTTGTTTTTAATTTACTTTACTTTAGATTATATTATGACTCATGGGCGTGGAAAAAAACATTAAAGTTCCTCTTGAGTCATCTATGAATCATTGGACAGTTAAGTTGTTAATTAATAATATGTAAAAATGATAAAAAATGTGATGAAAACATTTGATTTTTTTCTTTTTTTTTAAATAAAGAATTCTTTTTAAGTATTTTCAATATAATTAAATATTATGATTATTTATTTTTATTCATGAACATGAACAATCATTTCATTAATTATGAGTCATAAATAGTAAAATACTAAGATTTTTGCACCGTTTCTCATTAAATTCAGTGATAAAGTTCCGATCAAAAAGAAAGACGTAAATAACGCTTCATCACTAAATGATAAAGAGAATCAAACGAGTAATTTCTCACCTGTCAGAGAAGTTTTTCGAACGCATCTCGTGAATGATACAATAGTTGTCACCAACAAACAGCGAATACATCAAGACTTCAGATGTCTCAATCAGTCGATCTTTTCCCGATGGTGGTGAGCGAAGACGGGAGCGGTTGTAGTAGCCCTGGCAGTCGAATTGAGAGCGTATCTCCACTAGTAAATCTAGTTCGAATGGTGCAATCTTAGACAAAAAACTATCAATAAGAATTTCATTCTCAAATTAGCAATTGTTCAAATGGGCAGTGAAATAAATTCAATAAATAGTGATGATGATTCAAATTTTGAATTAAATTTAAAAAGCAGGCTCAAAAAGTCATAGATTTCAGCCACAAAATCGATATGGGCGCGCAGATATTCATTTTGAATTTGAGTTTCGAAAAAAGAGTTTCGATTTTACTGAATAGAAAAGTCAATGGAATTAATTTTGAGGTTATCGACTAAATCGAGAAGATCGAAAGAAACTCTCCAACGGTAATCGTATATTTCGATATTAAAGGCGGCCATTTTGTCACAAAATCGATTTTCTGCAATATGGATGAGATCGATGTCGATTAGAATGCGAATGTTATTTATCGATTTGTCGAACTGCTTAATTCGGCCGTGAAATTATTTCAATGTTTAAAGATTTCGATAATACCGATGAAAAATTTAAAAGCATTAAGTTATTCGAAGTTCAGTCGGAGAAATGTTATGACGTATTGATTTCTGACTTCGTGTCTGCGTGAGGCAAAATTGTCAAGGTAGTTGAACCGTTACCGCCAGTTAAGGACAGCTATGTCTGTTCTAATAAATTTTCTCTCGTATCCGACTGTCGTGATCCAAAAACTATCGATATTAAAACTTTGAAAAGTGATATTTTGGAGAATAAATTAAAAATGATGGCACCAAACGTGTGTCTGCAAAATAAATCGAATGTCAAATCCACGATCGATAATGAGAGTGACAAAAATCGGGTTAAAGGTGACAGTTGTCATAGATTAGATACAAATCGATCATTCATGCGATTCTGTGATGACATATCGACGGAACAACAGATGATATCAATCAAAAGCCCTTGGGACGCAGACAAACAATTCAACGACGCCTACACAAGAGCTTGCCACCACTACATTGATGTTCAAATGGACTTCCTAGAACGCCTGAGCAAAGACGATGTTAAGATTTTCCCCTTTGTCATCGGAAGCCTAGGAAGATGGCACACAGATAACGATTCACTACTTCACGACATTAGATGGAATGACGATGAAGTTAAAACAAACGCCACAAGAGTCGCAAAACGTAGCATTAAAATGTGCGCCAAGCACTTTAGCCGACACCTTCTTTACATATTCAACGAAAAAATAATCAGAGACGGCACTGCTTAAAAACACGCAGTAAAAAACCTCTAGTTCCACTCTGTAAGAGAGTATAACTCTTCGCCGTGACGAAGCGAAGGCAGAGGCCCAAATCACTAGTCGGTTATCGAGACATCTGCATGCAAATGTCGATGCCTTGCATTTGATTTAAGTCCACCTAAATAAAAAAGGATTTAAATTTAAAATATATTGTGATCTTTGTTCTTTTAACGAAATAAGGATAAGGTTACGATGACTCCTCAAGTAATTTTTCAATAATTCATAACCGAGTAATCATGCATAATTTATTGTTGTTCGATCTTGTCAAAGTGCCAATTATTCGATGATTGGGTGAGCAGTCAGAGCGAACCAGAAGCCAGACAAAATTTGACAGTTTTAGTAATTGTTTATTTTTTGTTTCCAAAAAAATATGAATTATTTTTGAAATAATTGAAAGTTTGGCAGGCTCTTAATTAAAATTTTAATTGAAAACACAAAATCCTTAAATTTTAAATCCGACAATTCCACTCTTTCGCTACCACTGTCTGGTCTTTTGGACAACCTGGGGATCGGATGGAGCAATTGTAATGCATTATATTTATCGGGCATCATATGAACTCATTTTAGTCATAAATAAAGAATAAAGATAGTACAGTTTTATAAGTTTCTACAAAATCTATAATATTAATTGTTCTTTGAACGACGGAAAATATATATTTATTCTAAATTAATTAAAATTAATTCAATTTGAACATCACGCAAATAATAAATATTAACACACACATTTCAATAACTCAGAAAAACAAATATTAATATGTCTCATTCTACATCTCCCCCAGATTCATAAGAATCTAAATCGTCCCATGAGACATAGTCCTGAAATCTCGTTAGCGGTCGACGCTCTCGGACTACTGATTCTGTGTCAACTGGAACCGTGGTTGGATGATCGCTCGGTGAGTCGTCAGCATGATGAGGAGAATCGCTCAGCTCCGAGACATTCAACTCGGATCACGGTCTTAGGTCAGCGAGATGACGCAACGAATCAACATTTCTAATGGAGACAAGAAATTTAAGTGGACTAATTACTTCTTTAATGACTCCTTCTGTCCATCTTTCATTACAGCGCTGGATCTGGTTTGGTTTCATCCAAACCTTTTCTCCAACCCTGAATTTAAGTGAACAAAAAGTTTCATTACTTGCTTGATCGGTTGAGATACCGATCAACTTCAACCGAGGCTTATACCTATAAATTCGACCGGTGGTTTATCGCTTATTGTGGGAGTGTTATTCATCCAGTAAACCGCTTCCTGGATCCCATTTCCAGCTCTCGCGGCTATCGCCTTGACGGTCCGTGGCTCCTTTCGATAATTACTTTCCAACTCGGTCTGTTCACGGGTCGATAGACTACATTAATATTCCAGGCCTTCATCTCAGCAGTAAAAGATTCGGAATGAAAAGACGCATAATTATGTGCTAACAACTCAGCGGGTGCTCTATGTTTGAAGAATAAATTTCTCAAATTCTTAATGACTTCCTGCGCTCCTTCATCTCTAATGAGTCTCCAGATAGCAAATCACGATGGTCCACAGACAATGATGGTGAGAAACCTAGACTATTCGAACTTCGTGATATCAATTGCAATTCATTTCCAAGTTTCTGCAACATCCAAACTCCCTTTTTCCCATCGTACCGGCGCGGGATCGATTGGCACCGGTTACAATGAAGGATGATTTGCCGAATTTTTTTCATCACTGATGTTAACTTTGAACTCCTTCTCTGGGAAAATCGATCTCTGGAGTCCCATATGCGTTCTGTCATGAATTTGATTAAATCTTTCGATATCCAATTCTAATGAAGCCGAAAGAACGTTGTCACCTTCCGTGGAGCGACTTAAAAAACCATTGTAAAGTGATTCTCGTTAAGATGTCGGCATCATTCATCTCAGACCTAACGTAGACCACGCGCAGCTTCAAATTATATTCGGAAACAATATCCTTGAGCAGGTTAAGTCTTCTACGAATCAATAGCTCGAAAACCGCTTTAATTTTGTTTCTTTGCACGTAATCGATCACATTCGATATCCACTCACAAACAAACTGACTGTCGAGTCTCAACTCAATGTCCGAAAAACACCATGCAATCGCTAAATTTAACCCCTTCACAACCGCTTCTAACTCAACTAGATTGATGTGTCAACAGTCATTGACCTTTCGAAGCCAAGAAGCATCCTCAGTTCTCTGTCCATCGACATCTAAATAAACGCCTAGTGCCAACGTACTGGCATCACATCAAAGAATGGCTTTGTTATCGTCTTTTACAAAGTCCCACTGGCACAATTATTTTCCTTTATTCTTTCTACCATGTCTCCCATCGCTTTCTTCAACTCTTCACGAATCGGACTGTCCCAATGTCCTGTAGATTGGCGTTTAAGAAACGACGTCGTAACGCGTAACCATCCACAGACAGGTTTGATTCCGGTTATTTGGCCACAGAAGGAATAAAGATCACACATAGTTTTGACTTCGTTAAGGTCTAAAAGCAATCTGTTTGCCCGTCTCCAGCGAAGCGCGCCATGTTTGTCTCGAAACATTTCCAATCCCAACACTCTCACAGATGTTTCTTGTTGAAATCTCTCTGGATCTTTCGAGATTAATCCATACTTTAACAAATTCTCTTTGACCTTATCTACTGGTACTATACTTTCGTACACGAAAATATCGTCTATATACACGTCGGTAGCTTCATGAATCGTGGGATTCATCGACAGGACCTTCTCCACAATTTTAGTCATAAGGGTTGGGCCCACATTCAACCCGAAACCCATTCTGGTTAGTGCGTATCTCTTAATTTTATATAACACCGTTTGGTACGGTAGCATCTCATCTTCGACGAATACCTGCATGTACGCGTCCTTTAAATCCAACATTGCGCACTTACCATACTTTTTTCTCCACTTTCGGAGTTTCTCACAGCAAACTTCACTGTTACCACTGTACACGTCCACATACTTATTGATATGTCAAAAATCAAAGATGGGTCTGATCTTGTCTTTATTTACCTGAACGACCGGAAAAATTGGAATAGTGCACTTAGGAGGCTCAAATCTCTGTTCATCATACAAGGTTAAGAATTCTTTCTCAATCCACTGTTTCAAAACCTCCTCGAACTTGTCTTTAATGGATTTACTAACATTGTAACTGCCACACTGGGTTCCTCCCCTATTAACCATTTCCATTTCAACCTCCAACATCGGTCGTATGGTACCTCAAAATTCTTCTCAGTAATTTTTAATTTGTTCACCGTTTCTCTATCACAAGAATCAATCACGATGCAATCCATTTTCTCACAACAAAAACTGCCTCTTTATCTTTTATCATACCTCCCAGCTGTTGGATCACGTCAAGACCACCGATGTCGTTAAATACCGGTAACAATCTATCAACAATCAAACCCTGCGTGACGCATTTAGCTTCACCAATTACTACCTCAAACTCACTCTCCAAGCACGGACTTTGCTGCCATCCATCATTGTGATCCACCTGTCGAATTTTCTCGGTTTACCAATAACAACTGTTCTAGACGCGCCAGAATCAATCAACGCATCCACCTCACGGTCGTTTATTAAAGGAGACCTGGTAATTAACTTCGTTCCAGGAGTACATCCAGCCTCTACTGTGAGGTACTCCCGTTCCCGTTTCCCGCATGACACTTTCTGGCAGAATGGCCATAACCGTTTCAGGCTTTGCATTTTAGCCCGCTCCTGCACTCGTAAACGAGATGGCCTTTCTGCAGACATTTGAAGCACCTGATATTAGACTTTGAATGCGATGAGGAGCCTTTCGGACGGTTTCCATCCATCGATCTAACTTCATAGTCATCTGAGTCATGTGACCTCCCGTG
>MQRK01251308.1:5560-30532 GCA_001938485.1 Girardia tigrina
AGCAGACGTTCGGTGCATGATGTCAACAGCAGTCAATGTGTTAAAAATGGGGTATCTCATCATTTTTTAATATTTCTAAAATTTACTCTAATTTTCTAATTTTTCTAAAATTTGCTTGAAATTTTTAATTTTTCTAAAATTTATTTGACTTGAAAAATTTTTCTAAAATTTTCCTAATTTTTAATAATTTTTCAAAATTTTACTTGATTTTTTAAAATTTTTCTAAAATTTACTATCATTTTCCATTTTGACGTGGCCTCTTTTTTCCTCGGTCTCTTTTTTCCGTGGTCTCTTTTTTCCGGGTATCGATCAAAACAATGCACTATGATTGGTAAAGTCTTAATGTTACAATGATTCGATATATCTATAGCAATAGAAATGAAGTGTAACATTAGAATTATTCAGAATTTCAGTCGTCTCAGTTTGAATAAAAGGGTACAGGACATACTTAATTATTGCTGCTGTTTTGTTCGACCGACTGAAAATTTTTTATCGTAAAGTTGTTTTATTAAATTTAAAGTACAATCGTTTGAACAAAAAGACATATTATGACACTTGCTAAAAGTCAGGGACTGTCTCTGCAAATTCCGAGCTCATGGACAGCCTAACCAAGTCAAACTATTTAGAAGTTATTTTGTTTTGCAAATATATGCAGTTTAAATTTATAAAACTGTCAAAGAATATTAATTCAATTTTTTATTAAGATATCTTTATATCTGTGTAAATTGTTTAAAGGTGTGTGAGTGTAGATCGGTCGACGTTTTGCGAAAAGTAGTTTGTTATCTTTTAATAAAAATCAATATTTTACTCCTCCGGAACTAACAAACTACGGGCATCACGTAAAGAAAAGTCAGTTTTTTAGAGCAAGCTGGATGTCGAACTCTGACGACGATTGAAACAAATATGTGGCACAGTCCAGAACTCCTCCAACGAAGGATCTTGGAGGACTTGGACTTGTATCAGTGAGAGAATATACAAGAGAGACGAATATACAATGCAATCGATAGTGCAAGCATTTCGAAATCTGTCTTGTTCGTACTCGACATCTCAGGATTTAACACTCATTAATTTAGCGAAAACTCTAGAAAAGTACAACAAAACAGATAGAGACTTGACATTATAATGATTGCTAAGAGTAGTTAAATCAAGGCGACAGAGAGAACAGATACAAATCATGGTGGACAAAGATTCGCAACTCAATTAAATATCTCGATTCAATTGGGTTTCGAGCACGATTCACCAATAAGGAATTTGGAATATGTTCAAAGATCAACACTGTTTGATCGTATCTGAAAGAAAGGGAAATTGTTCGATCCTCTCAGGGAGAGTAATGAGAGCAAGCCATAAGTTGCAATTGAAAAGTTTTATGGATAGGTAAACTCGATGATTTTTTAATATTCAATCACTAAAATTCATCAATGTTTGTATCAATAGCCGCATACTTTATTTGCCAGGAGTGAGAAAAAATATTTTCATTTCTTTGTTTCATTTTTGTCATTTTTGTTATTTCTTCTGATATATTTCGATATTTTTTTATTAAAAATGTTTAAGTAAAAATGTTTGTTTAAATGAATCCAGTTGGTTAAAAGCGTTAGAAATACGAGAAATTTTGAAAAATAAAATTTTATACGTTATTGAGTTTTTCTTGTGTGGATAAAATTTTCTCATATTAATCCTAAAAAGAATTCAAAAATGATCAATAGTAAAAATCGTCTTTATTTGCACTTACATTCAACTGCAACCAGTGAATAAGGATTATTTCCGATTATAACGATTTAAAGAAGACGAGGAGTTTCTTAAAGTTCCTGAATTGAAATTGACTCACAGAGATTTTTGGTGTCCGCATTTGACGTATCATACGGAAAAAGTGAAGATAGATTTAGAAAAAAGTTCTCGCTAGAAACGCCATGATTCGCGATAACCGGACTCGAATCCCCTACCAAAGATATCATATAACTGTTTGTCCGCAAAGTATTTACCAATATTCGCTGTCTCATGAATATAACTCAGAGCCATATAATGAACAAATCTGCTTCTTATCGGACAAGAATGACAGAACACCCTCACGGATTTGAACGTCAGTAAAGTCGGTATTATTGCCGCTGACGCCCGTTTTACCGATATCCGGATATAAATGTACAACGAAATAACCGAAGATAGTCTCACGAGTGTCAAAACCGTCCAACCGAACGCTCTGAGCAATGACAGCAAAATCGACGAGAAGGGATTCGTAATCAATGTAATCGATTCTTCAAATCTCGTGGATTACAGAGGCAAAGTAACAGCAGCGTTAAGAGTGACCGACGGAGCGCTGGTTGTAATCGACTGTGTTTTGGATGTCTGTATGAAGACTGAGACCGTGTCGTACCAGGTGATCACCGAGAGAATCAAAGTATAAGAACCCTTTTTGTGTCTCTCTCTCCCCACCCCAGTATCTGCGCGTTCCCAACACCAAGCATCCACCATCTTGCCATCAACAAACACCAATACCGAGTCGGTGTGGGTTTCTAAAACTCACATCCACTCAATCTTCTCCCAGTTCCATCGTTTGTATGCAAAACTAAAATTCACAAAGTGGAGCAAACAAACGACGGCTGGAATGTCTGCAGTTGCGATTTTAGACAACAAGGATAGTGTTGATGTCATCTACAGTGAAAACATTACTAACGAAGAATGAAGATTCCTTCACTGTGCACGAACAAACAGTCTCCAAACTAATTTCAAACTGAGAAATCCACGCCATGAAACACTCTACCGAGCGTGCGGAAAAGGTACAAAGACACTGATATGTCTTGTGTACTGTAAAAGAAATAGTCTGATGATTATTGCCAAACATGCGGTGATGCAGATTGTCGAGGAAGCAATATTATCGGAAAAATTAATCTAACAAAAATTAAAGACCATGAGTGCACGTGGTCTGACTCGAAAAGCAGAGTTGACTCACAAATATACAATAAGGGTACAAAAGAACTCTGGCTGATCAATCTCAAAATACCGTACAATATGAATTTTGACAGAGATAATTCTTTTGTTTTTTTGATCATGTATAACTGGTAATTTAGGACTGAAATTATTTTCCTGTTTAAATACTTTATCTTTTAAACTGTTCATTTTTCCTTTTAACGTTTTAATTTCATTTTTATTCATTATAAATAATTTGTTTAAATTTTGCCAAATTTACAAAGATGACCAATATTTCTTTTTTTATTCGAAATTCAAATATTTAATAATTGTGATAAAGTGACTTCCATATTTTTTTGTAATCACTAACATGATTGGAGTACCAATCAGATTAAAAAAAACATTCAGAAGCATACATGCACACATGCATACATACAAAAAATTCTCACAGAACAAAAAAGTCACGCACAACAGCCACATTCACATACTTGTATACACACACAAACAAAATCAAATTATCAAGTTTCAAATTATTGTACCATGTCGACCGATGGACGAGAAAAAGTGAATAGATAAGTTGGAATCAAATTTAAAAGAATTCTGTTACAAAATTATCGAAATAAATAAATCCTGAAAGAAACGTGAGAAATGCACGAAATAGTTGTACCAATATTAAAGAACGATTGCCTTAAACAAGAAATAATAAATCAAAAAATTAAATTTTTTATATCCATTCTTTATGCAGACAGAACTGTACTTTGCCAAAAAAAGTTTTAATTAAAAAATAATTAAAAAAACAATAAAAATTGATATAAACTACTTATAAGTACATCTTTTTCAATTAATAATGTTCTGGAACTCCGAATTTTCTGTTATTTTTCCATTTTGTGACTCTTAAAAGTTTTTTGGGTCAAATTTTCACATAATCATTTACTGTCATCGAAAATAAGTAAGTGTGCCAAGTTTGAAGAAAATTGATCGAGTAAAAAGCCTGTAAAAATAGGTTTTTAAATTCCATGGATACATATCTAGAAATTCAGCTAATATAAAGAATGGAAAAAGAAACGAATTTTATTTAGAAAATTTTTTTACGTGCATCATATGTCCTCTTGTTGACGGTTTCCCGCATTTCATCGACATGGGGGAAGTGGTGTCCTTGTAACGGCGTTTTGAGCTTAGAAAATATGTGGTAATCACTTGGCTCGAGTTCTGGCGAATACGGAGGTAGGGGGAGTAATTGTCATTTGAGCTTGTTGATGGTATCTACTGACAGCGCTGCATTATGGAGAGTATCATTGTCCTGTTTCAGAAGAGATGTTGCAGAGAATTTGCCACGACCTTAGTTTTTCCGAGCTTTAAGATGATTTTGCAATAGTTTTCTGTAATAAGCACTGTTAATTTTTACTTCTTTCGCGAGGTGATCTATTAAAATTATGCTGTTACAATCCAAAAATACTGTGACCATGTTCTTGCCGGTAGAGAGGTCGAGTTTTGCTTTGACAGGGGTTTTTTTTCCCTGTCGGCACCAGTGCTTTAACTGCTCCTCTGTTTCAGGAAGGTAAAGTGGCAGTCACTTCTCATCAACTGTAACTAATTCTTACCAAAAACCCCTCTCAAAGGCTGTATATCATTTGCAGTAAAGGTAGGCAAGCTTTCAGGTGACTTTGGTTCATTTCATTAGCAAAAAGTTGTGGTAGTCATCAAACAAAAAGTTTCTTCATTATGAGCTCTGTGGTCATGATGTGGTGTACAAAACTTGGAGACGTCTTGATAAGGACCGCAATCTCCTTAACAGTGACACTTAGGTCACCTTCAATGATTTCCTTGATTGCTTTTGCATTTTTCATAGTTGAAAATGTTGTTGGTCGGCCGCTCCTGGCGTCATCCTCTAACGATTGTCGACTATACTTGAATCATCACACCAACTTGTTGACAGAACTTTAGTGCATGGCTGCATTACCGAATACACGGGATAAACGTTGCGTAAATTTAGGTGGTAACCTGCCTTCCTTCCACAGAAAATAAATGATTGCACGTTGTGACTGCACTGAATCTTCAATTTATTCTGAAATAGAAGACAATAAATACTTCACAAAACGACCAAATATATTCATTCATAAAGTCAGCCAATCACATCTATCCTATTTTATAATTGGTTGACATCTACAAGACTACACAAACAAGACTGCAGGTGATTGTAACATATACACATGCAGCAACAGTGATTTGACTTTATCCATGGAATTTTGGGATGCTCCTTATATAAATATATATTTATATTTTATCATAGTAGAGATTATTTATATATTATAAAATTAAAATATCAAATTATAAATCATAATTCTAAATCAGGAAACTTTATAAATGTATACTTGTTATCATTAAGACTGTTTTGTAGAATTTTAAGTCTACTTTTGAAACTAATTTACAATGCATTTATAAAGTTCAGACTAATTGAAAGAAAGAATTTGCTCAAAAAAAATAAAAAAGTTCTGTAAGGCAACTTTTTTAGATTTTGTTCGCCAAGGAAATTATCGTTCTTATTATTGATGTTACAGTTAAATTCAAAATTAAATTGATAAGTGTAAAATCACTATTTTATTATGACATTAATAGTACAAATAATAATAAATATGGAAACATCAAACACCAATTATTGAATATAAACTTTTATAAATAAATAAAGTTGGAACAAATAATTTTAATCTGGATTCTTACTGGTAATATAAACATCTTTGAAAAATAAATATTTTAATGATCAATGAAAATAAAAAAATTCTTGAATTCAATACTTAAATTAAAAATAATTTAAATAATATTTTTTCTTCAGCTCCTCAGAATCTCTCACATTGTGACCATGAATATCTGGAAATTATTTATATAAAACTGCTTAAATTGTGCGAATTACTTCTTGATTTGTGACAATTTCCATGGAGTAATCTTCGAAAGGTCATTTTGAAAATTGGATTAAAAATATGATAAACCACTGGATTTAACATCGAAGCCGAATATCCGACCCATTCTAAGTGTCGAATAGCATCTTTGAGTGATCCGTCACAGGTTGAACAAAAGAAATCGAATATATATACCAAAAAAAATGGTAGATAACATAGTAAAAATAATCCAAAAAGTGTTCCTAACACCTGTACCGCTTTTCGGCTTTTTCTGATGTTTCTTTTTGTATGATTCTGAAGCCTTTGATTTCTGCGATTTGTCATTGATAGAATTGGAACGTTTTTGAATGTTATCTTATCCGAGGATTTGATGATCTTTTTGAAGATTAGGCTTTGAGTCGAATTATCTGAAGTAATTATGTTATTTTTCACTGAACTTGAGGATGAATTTGGGGCCTGAAAATTTTGCGATAAAGATTCCTGTGACACAAGAATTTGGTTTTGATCTATAGTCAATGTAACAGTTTCAGAACTACGCAAATTATAGATTGCTTTTTTATTAAAATAATCACTTTTTTCAGTAGGTGATATTAAGGGATCAGCTTTGTCTAAAAGTCTGGTTTCGTCGTAACTTATTGTTCGAGCTAGTTGAGGTTTAGCATTTTCCACTTTTAAGTACATTTTATTCGAAACGAAATACTGTAATTGTTTTGGTAAATTTTGTTGAGAAAGTCTCTGGTCATTTGTTATATGAAAATAAGAAGATAAGGATTCTTTGGTGATATCTATAGACGATCTTGGTCTATATAAAGTTGGAGTTTTGTCGATGAATCCATTTCCTTGATCACAGTTTCGAAAGGTATTTGGAAATTTAAACTTCATTTTACCTTCTGTTTCTTCATTGTCTTCTGAATTCATTTTTACCAAAGAAAATGTAGAATGAGGAAAATCAATTTTGTCTTTTAATTTCTCTGGTTTTCTAGGGTTGACATTGATCATTGGTCGAAGTTCATATTTTTCTGAAACATGATGGCTACTATTTGAACCTTCTAAAGATGTGTCACAACTTCCATTTTGAATGACATGATTCTTTTTGATTTTTGTATGATTAAAAAGATCATACTTAGAAATTGTTGAATTTTTGTAAGGATTATTAATCATCATTTGGTCAAACCGTCTTGTTTGGACAATGATCGTATGTACAGTCAATACATAAGTTATGATCATTATAATTAAAGGAATTACAAATGTCACTATTACTGCGGTTAATATAAAAAATGCACTTTGAGGACCACAACCTTTATATGATGTATTGTTTTTTGTTCTATCTAGATAAATTGCAAGAATAAAAAGAGGACAAGCAATACAAAATGGAATCATCCATGATGCAAATATTTTAAGATAAAGTGTTGAAGATTGATGTTTATCTCTTCTATACTTCAAAGGATTATTAAGTGCAAAATATCTATCCAGGGAGATTGTGCAAAGGTGAATAATTGTTGTAGCGGTGAAGAAGACGTCCAGACTGTACCAAGCCAGACAAAGTTCAATCGGCCAATTATTCGCAATGTCAGCTGAATGAAAATAATATTTAAAATATAAAAAAGTTAAATTCTAAAAAAAAACGTATATTATTAAACTAGCAATATGAAATTTTTGATACCTTTAAAGTTCGAAATTACAAGATCTGATCAGCTGTTCAGGTTGAGTTTTAATGCAACGATTAGTTGGCAATATTAGTATTTACACTGATAAACAAAATTGTTTATTCTGTAACAAGAATTGTTTTTGGAATTTTAGGTTATTTCGCGTCAGCTGGTTTTAAAATACAAATAGTTTGTTCTCTTCCACACCCTTTAAAAGTTATTCGAAATACAGATTATGCATTGTTTCAAGGTTTCACAACGTAAGGTTTATAGATAAACTTTACTGGTATGTACAAAAGAAAGACAAAGAGTACACCTAAGTTATCTGCATATCCCGAACTAAATTCTTTAAATGATCTGATAGTATGTTAGACTATACTTTCATGATAAAGTGATTCTATTTTAGATATACCTTTATGAAATATCACAGCCCTAAGATTGGAAGCATAAAAATGAATTCAAGTGTATGAAATGGTCATTAAAACTCATTTTGTATTCCCTTGCTTTATACAAGTTAATCATATTCCAAAAAATGTCTTTGAATTTTAGCTTTTGTGGGTTACCAATACAATTGTCCATAAAAATCTTGCACTCCACCCAAGCATCCATTTAACTTCTGTACAGCGTATTCTCAAATATTGAACATTAAATTCATGATGATTTAGAGAACAAACAAACATTCATTCTCTTAATTTTACATCACTGATTCTGGAAAATAACTAATGAAGATTGTAGAATGAAACGCCATTTTTTTCCGAGTCTTTGACGAAATCTTTTATCAATTCTAGGTTGATCTTGAGATGGTAGAATTATCATATGCTTATGAACAAGAGGTTTTTTTCAGAACGTTAAATGTTTAAGTCTTTCTATTTTTTAATTTTATTGAATTTTCTTATCTTTACTTTTTCATTTGATTTAGAAGCAAGAATACTATGTGTATCCTTTTTGCATACCAATCAAAAGACTCACAAACATTAAATCGATACAGATTCGTAAGAGATGTTCATAGAAAGGGGTCTCCTGTAGTACTAGGGAAATATTACAGTAGGTTTCTTTTATATGAACTGTTTGACTTACTGAAACAAAAGATGTTACTGGTCCAAATAATTGAGGTTGTAGTATTTGAAAGATGCTATAATGTGGTACTAGTCCTATCACAGACTCGAGATTTAGATATTCTATATGTTAAATCGCAAAAGAATTTCTCAACAGCTATAGGATAGTTATTACCGGAATGATTTCCTGTCCAAAATCATCACCTGCGATGAGATATGGGTGTACTAGGACAACGAAGGAGAAAATCGGATGAAAACCCACTTGCAACACCGGCACGAAGACTGACAAACCGAAAGCATCTCACCTCCGTCTTTTGGGACAGTAAAGCACTGCTCTTGTTAGATGTCTTACCTCCAAATGTTACAATCAATGTGGATGTCTACTGTACGTAGCTGAATTGTCTCATTATCGCCGTTCTGCAGAGGTGCAGACGGTTGCTTCAAGTAGGAAACCACAATTTTCATTATCTCCACGATAATGCTCGTCCGCATACGCTGCTAAGACCAAGGACAATCAGAATGCGCTTAGATTCACCGAACTACCACATCAACCATACTCCCCTGATCTATCACCATCTGACTACTATCTATTCTCTCCAATGAAATGTGCACTTAGAGGAAAGAATTATGCCGATGTCAACGATATCAATGAAGTTCTTTTACATTGGTTGACAAGAAACTGCGTGATTTTTTCTACAATGTGATATACAGCCTCCCTGGACGTTGGCTGAGATGTATTGAGCATAATGGTGACTACTTTTCGCAATTGCATAACGTGGATAATTGATAAAATATTTTATATTTTATTGTATTTTGGTGTTTTTTGCGACAAAACTTATGAGGCAATCCTATATTTTTAACCCTTTAAATAAATTAAAATATCAAGTTAGTATTTATAAAATTAAAATTTTATGAAACTTAAGAAGGACGCCACATTTTTTCTTAAAAAAGGGGCATAATTTCAGAAAGGTTGGAAAACACTACCTCACAATTATTTTCTTTTATGATTAGTATTTCGCACATTTTAATAACCTACAAGATTAATATTATTTTTTATCTGACGATGAAATTGGGTAAACATGGAATTTGATAATAAAAATCAAGTAAAAAAATTATAAACGACTTTAAAATTTATTAATTTTAATAAATGAATAAAAAACTAAAATTTATTAATTTTTTCCCTTTACTTAAAATTAATTAAAATCATTGATATTGTTTTTTTAATAACTGAATTATTAAATATTCTTTTGATACAAAATATCGAAAAATAATCAAATTGGGGAAAATAATTTTTATATTAGGAAACAAATTTCGGTGATTTTATTAAAAATAGAAATGATAAATTGTTAAATTTATTTCAAAATTCGAAAACAAGTAATAATTTATTTAAAAAATGAAATATTTCCCAATTTACGTAAGCCATAAACATAAATGTTATCGTGGGGAAATGTCAGTCGAAATGAAGAAAAATGGTTTAAAAAGGCGAAATTGTTTCTATTATTTTGATTGAGGATTTTTAAAAAAAATTCAAAAATTTTAAAGAAAATAATAAATATTTTTTATATTAAAAAGGTTTAATTAACCCTTATCATTAGGTGTATCTCTTGAATTATTTTCTTTTAAGTTTTTCAAAACATAAAGACGATTTCAAAGACATTTGGAATCATTAAAGAAATTTAGAAAACCAACAAATTCGAAAGCATTTTTTTATGATTTTGATATGGAATGCAAAAAACACAAATGGCTCATAATATAAACAAGACATTAGGTGGAGGAACTACTACTGAACTCGTAGTTCAACATTAGTTCCAGAAATTTAATAATTGAAATGGGAACCTTGAAGATAAAAATGGTTTTGGTTGGAAACATTTATCTTTGAAAGCAGAAGTTTTCTATCTTCAGCTTCTTCATAGAATGCAGATTTGTGCAGTTCCCTGAAATTAATTTTTTTTCTATGCCTGAAGAGGAATATATTTATGCCACAAATAGTATTTAGGGAGATTTAGGTTGATGAGAATTAATAAAATCAACTCTAATACAATAAGGTTGTACCCAAAGTACAGTCGAACACCTGTTTAACTAAAACCACGGGAATCGAGAAAATATTCGTTAAAACGGGGTTTGACTCTAATGGTCGATCCATTCCCAAGTTTATTTACTATTCAATTTTAAAATTTAAAGAATAAAAATCCATATACTTTATTGAAATGATTTTGTTAATCAAGACACGAAAAAAACAAACAGTGTAACTTGACATCGTCGACTTAATGCAGATTTCGCCAGAGTGGCTTGTAAATCTACGACCAAAATGATTCCAGATATTCCGTGTTCATTACAGTACTGATAGATTACATAGGAGCTCGTCATCCACAATCGCAAGCGCAGATTGAACGGGCAAATCAAACACTAATTAATCGATTAGCAAAGACCCTTCAGAATAAAGAAAAAATGGACTGACATTATTGGTAAAAACATGTTAAAAACTAATTTATTTGATAGATTTCATTAATTCGCAAATCAACTCAAAAGTTCATAGGGGAACTGGAAAAATTCCCTTCAAAGTTTTTAGAGTCCCCCAAAGAAACTTTAATTCCCATTCAAAATATTAAAATTTAATCTGGAATGAGGCCGAAAACACGGAAAAATAGAAGGCAGCTCCGAAATTGAGAATACTAAGCGCTGTAATTTAAATTATTCCAGTTCAGAAAACTCAGAAGACATCCGAGAATATTTCAGAAATTGCAGTTGCATCCATAGAAAAAATTAAAAATCTAAACACAAATAAAGAAAAATTTAAATTGGGATGTAGAATAAAAATATTTTAATTTGATATGTTTATTTCATATTAGGTATATAGAATTAAAAAAGAGCTTTAAATGAAATCCCAAAACAGCCCATAAATTTACCATTCAATGCACAAAGTTTAAATTATCTTAAATAAATTCACCTAAAAATGTTGGTCTATTGAACATTCAAAACAGAATGTAATTTCGCTAAAGTGTAATTTTGATATTTAAATGTACTATCAGTTTAAAATATTTAAACAAAATAAGATTAATGAATTTAATTTTATCATTTAGATTTATTAATTTGCGTATAAAATAAAAAGAGAACGGGTGTATCATAGGAAAATTTTCGTTAATTCGGGGTTTTTATTTTGTAAAATGTGAAGGCAACGTTCGTTAAAGCGGGGTTTTCGTTAAAATGGGGTTTGTTAAAACGGGGGCTTATATACATATCATGTACGGGGTTGCGGCTGGTACTTCACTATTCTTTCGTTAAATCGGGGTTCGACTGTCCGACTTTCCATAATAATTATTGGAAAGCTAGGTCACAGAAAACTGTTAAAAAATAACTGCATCTGCTACTTCTACAATGCTTGTCACTTTCACATTTAATTTCTTTTACTTTTACGTAAACTTACTTTACGAATACCTCTGAAAGACAACGAATAAGAAAGAAATTACTGGGCGCCAAATCAAGACTGTATGGGAATTCAGAAGCATTAAAAAGAACTTTGGTGAATGAAAGTTTTATCGTGCAAAAGGAATAGTATTTTACAAGGTGCTTTTCTTTGCGTTCTGGTAGTTTTAATAACAGCTGTTTAGTTATTCACTTTTCTCATTAAAATCTATAAAGATGACATTACTAATTCCAGAAAATAATCAGCATAGGGACTCGTCGATTCTGGGGATTTTTAATTTTTGGATGACATGAGATCCTCATGAATGAATAATGACATTAGATTGTTACAGTTTGTCATCACATCTCTGTGACAACATTTCCCAACATTCTGCAAACCATTTCAGTAGAATATCAAAGGTTCTTAGAACAGCATCTTTCATTTTATGACTAAAATAATTTTTTAATTCCCAATGATATTAGAATATTATGAATTGTATCATAACTAACATTTCTTGACTTCGTCAAGTGTTATATTGTTGATTGTTCTAATTATTTAATCTCAATCAATTTTTTATTTATAATTTCTGCAGGCCATCTTGACATTTCATTGTTTTTAACATGTATTATAGTAGGGGGAAAATGGGCATTCGACCCATATGACCCCCACGGGGGTCTCAGTAACCATGGCAATGGTTACCATGACAACATTCGTGGTTACCATGGCAATGGTTCCGGTTTACTTAGCAACGCTTCTGATTGGTTCCCGTCTCCCTGGCAACGGATCCGACTTCCTTGACAACGGTTCTGATCATTTAAGTTAAAATCACCTTGACAACCATCGTAATGGGGTTGTCACATGGGTCGAATGCCCCTTTTCCCCTACTTATTATGTTACTTCTAAATTCATATACTCAATGGTAAGCCAAGACCCAGTTGGGGTTCCTTTTGGTTACATTCTCAAACAATTGTTCCTCATAAATTTGTTTCAATAATGAAAATTTTAGTAGAAATAAAGTTTACAAAATTATGACTTCCAATTTTAATCACGAACCTAATATATCGACCATAGCCAGCAACTCGGATCATTTGATTGCGAGACTTCTACCGGAAAAATACCGGAAAGAAGACAATATTGAAATATTTATAGCAGCATGCTCAAGGTATTTTAAGGTGGCTAAAAGCATACAAGAGATTTTGATAATTGGATTGCTTTCTCATGAACTTGTACCTGTCTACGAGAATATATCGATCGAGACAAAGGGATATGAAGCTCATTTACGAGAAGCTTTTCAAAAGAAAAGCTCTCTGATGGAGGATCTGACGGAGGCTGTAAATTTGGAAAGAACGAATGAATCAGCAAGAAGAATACTTTGCAAAAGCAAAGAAACTTGCAGCAAAATTTGCAAAACATAATTGATCGGAAGAAGAAATTGAAAAGAATCTTCTAATTCATGGGTGGAAGTACAGCGATGTGAAGAAAGAGATCAAGTTTANAGAGGTAAAAGAAATAAAAGAAGTAAAAAATGTCATCAAAAAAGTGGATGAAGTCCGGGAAATGGAAAGGCCAGTACATGCGATGAGAGTGTCATACAAGGACGTGGTAAAAAGAGGATCAGCGACAGGAAGTATAACGAAGAAAGAAGACAGTTTTGTTAGACGACATCTAGGGCAAAACAATATATCATGCTGGAACTGCAAAGAAACAGGGCATAGACGAAGCGAATGTAAAAGAGAAAGGAAAATCACATATCATGCATGTAGCGAGGAAGGTCATGTCCGACGAGAACGCAGGAAGGTAAGATGTGGAAGATGTAGTAATCCAGGACATGGAGCTGAGGAATGTTACACGAATTTGAATAAACGATATCAAGGAAAAACTGATTATTTTTAATAATAATTTTAAATAAAGAATTTCTATTACTATAAAAATTAAAAAATTAACAAAACGCACAAATTAAAATTACAAAACCAATCTGTTTAGTTGTGGAATATGGAGGATCAATTTGATACTACATTGTTTATAAATAAACGTTTATCGAAAATTCTCGTTCTCATTAAATACCGCATACAAAAGACTGTCAAGACGGAACGATCGAATAAATCCACTGTAATGTTGATTAAAATTACATTCGGGACGAATCAGGTTGAACATGAACTTTTATCGTGTAATTGGTTGTATGATTTAGGTGCCGGTCATTTGGTCAATAATGAACGCGTCAAACTCGATCATGTCAACAGTATTGTGGATTTGGTTACACACAACAACCCGTCCCGGTATTACTTCATTTTTGAGAAGACTGTAAATATTTTTGGACGTGTGTACTTGAGTTAAATACCTTGATGGCAAGCTGTTGGCAGAAAGAGTACTTATCAGACTGTCATTATAAACGTTCATGGTGAGTGAGATAAAAAACTCCGCAACTTCCGCACGGTACTTTGGCTAACATTTCAGCCAATGGTGATGAGAGGAATGAATTTTCCACAGCAATTTTCAATCTACATATCGCACTGCTGCTTTTTGGAAGATTAAGTCAAGGTGATCTGTGACAGCCTTCACTTTTACAGTTGCATCTGCACGGAAGCCATTTTAGTAAACAGTTCAATTGTAAGCAAACTTGCAAGCTATATTCACAAACATTTCACACACTCTACATTTCACATAATATATTTTATGCTTCCCTTTAGTAGGTGCAAACATAAATACTTAGAAGTAGTCCCCACTACTTTCTACTTACTATTTTACATTCACTTTTCTGTGCTTGTACTATTCCGTAGTATTGTGAGAAGTGCTGATAATGGATTCTTCTGTTGTGAATGGACCAATGTGTGTATTTGTGGTTCAGTCTTCTGCTATAACAACAGAGTTTAAGTCTTCTGTTGTTGCAAAAGCATCAGGTTATGATCACAAAAAATAGAAGGGTAGTTTTAAAAATCGATTTTAAAAAAATTTCCCCCCCCAGTCTATCACTTTTGCCTTGGACTGGGGGGTGGCATTTGTGGTCACTGGGGGGCAAATATCCCCCCAGTCAATATGTTAAAATAGGCCCTGCAGTAAAGTCTGTGAGAATATCCCAATGAGAATCATTAAAGCTTATTAAACATGACCATGAGCTAAAACTAAATTCCAATGATCAGAAGTAATCATGAAGAATTCTAAAGGTTTATATTTATTTATAAATTTATATTTATTAAGTATAAAGTTTTATTGAAATTTTGATCTTAAGTTTGATGACAGATGAAAATTGTCTGAAATATTTATTTAGCGACAATATAATTTATTAAATATCAGAATTTCTATTTCAATAAATTAATGTAAACAATTTTATCTCACAAATCGTTACAAATTAATAATTCTATTTTCGGTGTGGCCACAAAATACATTTATTTAATCAAAATTATTTAAATATTATATTGATAAAATTCAAATTTAGCAAAAACTAAACTTGTGAAAATTTATTTCAAAATATAAAATAATCTTTTGGACAGATAATTATTTTATAATTTTGTTAGAGGATATTTTTTTATAATTGATAAAAGATAATTTATTATGAACGTCAGTTTTTATTTAATAAATTATATTAGATTAACATTAATTAAAAAATTCCATTTAAATTAAAATTAGTTTTAAAATTATTTTTTTAATATTTATTTTACTATTTCTATTTTTTTCAGCAGTCATTAAATATAAAAATGTTTAATTAAATACATATTTTTCAAATTAATATTTGTCTACATAAACGAGATTTTAATAAAATTTTATAGAAATACAGTTTTGATTCGCTCATTAAGATTAAAAAAAATATTTTATAATTTTTATGTGTCATGGGTTTCTTCTTCACGAAATAATTAAATGAAAACTTTAATTCTCAGATATTATTTTCCCTTTTATTTGGGGAATCAATTGAAAATGTCGTTTTTTATATATTAAACTTTGAATTATTGTATGGTTCCTCCAATATTGTTTATCAATCATTTTAATTTATTTGTGTTAGTGCATTATTTAAATTTAATTATTTCAAGTTAAATAAAAAAATCACATTCTTGTAAAGGGTGACCCGACAAAAATGCTCACTGGCAAAAGCGCCTCGACAAAAATGCTCACCGGCAAAAGCGCCTCGACAAAACGCTCACTGACAAAAGCACCAAGATAATCATCTTTCAATCACATTTCTTTATGATTCTGTGAAATTATTTTCTCTATTTTTCGTATTTATTTGTATGAATATAAATTGCGTTTTTTGTCCATCATTATTTAAACAGATTTTTCAAAACGTTTTTTTGTTTAAATTCTTATTGAAAGTATCATTATTTTTACCATTACTAAATTCTTTAAATCCCAAATAATATGTTTTACAAACTTTTTTACAAAAATTCTAAAGTTGTGTAATATTTGTATTTTAAACAATATAGTAATAGTAGAAATAATGGTACTTTCTGTTAAGAATATAAACAAAAATTTTATATAATTCAATTTTAGATAATTTCATTTAAATGTTTTTCAGTAAGAAGTTAGACCAAAATATTTTCAAAAATTTCTATAATATTTTGGATTTAGGCAATATAATAATGGTTGAAATAATGATACTTTCAGTAAGAATTCAAACAAAAATAGAAATAATATTTGGATGCTCTTATCGGGATGATTATGTAGGGTGGTTTTCCTCGGTGGGAGCTTTTGCCTGGGTACCCTTGTAAAGATAGTTTACTGTTTGATGGGTTTATGATATGCTTGTATTAGATTGGTCAACAAGTCGTTAATTATTTTTGTAAAACATTTTTTTTAAAAAATAACATGATTATACAAATATTATTAAATTATATACTGGTCATTATTTTTAATAGCTTTCTTCCACCTTTTTGATAGCTTCATTACTACTCATTCATAACAACTCCTATTTTTGGTAATAAAAATCTATCTAGAAACTATTTTTGTAATCATCAATGTCAAATGTTTTTCTGTTTAAACATGCTGCAGAAGTTTAAATAAGGGAAATTGGATAGGTTCAAGTCTGAAGAATATGGTGGAAGCGACTGATTATAGAGTGGATTGCGCAGCGTCGTTGCAACGCTCCGCTGCCACGCTAATCCATCCTTGCCGCGAAGAACTTGGAAAAAGAAAATGTCTTGTCCCCTATTGTTCCCCCGGGTGATTCCGCTCTTCAAGACGACCGCAATCCATGACAACCGTATGGAGCCATGCTTTCATGTGCCGATCCGTTGAAACGGAATTGTGAACATCAGCTTTGGCACTTTTCATCATAATATTCAAAGACTCACTAAGTTTTATTACAATAGAATCATTAAAATCAAACTTAAAGTTCTTCATCATAAAATTTTTATTTATAAATCTGTGTTTACAAAATTTCTTTAAAATTCAACCACAATTCATTATATATAAACAAAACAATATTTTTTTGAAATTTATACAAATTCTGTTTTTAAATTAAATTATCACAATACAGTTTCTAATAAAAGTTTAATTCACAAAGTAAATTTTAAACTCATTTCAATAACAAAATATTTGAACTGTCTTTTCATTAAAATAACTAATTTTTCAACAGAATACAAATACACGCCATTTCAAAGTCACAACATACCACCAACAGTTTTTCGTTTCTTCATTTCTCCTACTTTCTTCATTGAATCTAAGTCCAACACTCTTCCGGTTGTTGTGACGCCAAGGCAGCCCGACCTACCCATCACCGGAATAAGAATCAGACAGTAAAAAGAAGAAAGCAATTTAAATCATAAAAACAATGTGATTCATGAACAGCGGCAAAATATCTCAGTCTATTAATAAGAATTTCTGACCGATTACCTAACTTATATTTGATCTGGTTATCATGCTGAATTAATACTAATTTTCAATTTACTAATTCATGACGTTTAATTTTTTGTTTGATTTCCATCACTTCATGTATTTTTTGATATGTGTATTCCATAAAATAAGAATCAACAGTTTATCTGAGCGATTTCTGCAACTATTCTGAAAGTTTAAATGTCGTGTTTTGGAACAGTAGAATAAGTCAAGATTTGATTTTGGAATAAGTTAAGAGAAAATCCAAGTTACGTCGTTCCTTATCAAATAATATTAATTTATAATATAATATAATTTATAATATAATATTTATTTTTGTCATTAGTAAACAGGCCAAAATAAATCATTTTAAATTTCTAATTTATTCATTTAAATTATTTTGCTTTGAAAAGTAGTAACTATAGACTAGCTATATTATTATTTATTATATTCATTCATTTATTAAAATCCTTTTATTTATAAGCTTAGATTTAATTCTTTGCATGTATACATAGTAATTATTTTATTCACCGTACTTCCAAGATATTAGTTTTGTTTAAAATAAGCTAAATAAGTGATGCACAGACCAATAATTATTCGTTTTAACGTTTAAACACTCAATGGGTTATTTTAGTACCTTAATGCAGGTTATCCGGCCGATCATCGAGTTTCCTCGAGAAGCACACAGTGAATTATCGTAACACCCAATCTCATTGTGGGTCCATTTAGATTTCATAATTTCGATCATCGATTTATTGTTTATTTTGATTAAACATTTCAAATTATCATTACTATTTTTTTGGTGAATGGTGAAATCACTTCACATTCAACGATTTGGAAAACATATAAATCCTTTATTGTCGAAAACCAAATCTTCATTTCCAATATATATGAATCGATACAAACATTACAAAAATAACATAATCGAATCGTACAATTTTCTTAAAAAGGCACAATACAATTGCCAAAATTTTATCGCTAGAGCTGACAAAAAAATCATAATTTCATTAATCGAGTAAACAAAATGTGTCCTTCTAAATGCACCATAAAAAGTTCATCTCATAAGCAAAATTCAAATATATCGAGCATATTCAAAATATTGAGAAACATTCTTTCAAAATCTTTATTTAAACATATTCAAATTTCGTTAAGTGTTCGATTACAATAATTGTCAATTTCATCATTCAAACAAATTCGAGAAATTATTGTCAAAAATCAATAATTAAAATGTAATTGTTCGAGACAAACTAACAAATAAATGGCAAATAATTTTGAACCAGTGACTCGCTCTGATGCGAGTGTCCAATCAGAGCGAGTTATCTTCCATTTCCTCCAATTGGTGCTCACACACAAATTTCTCTCACTCTGGTTTCTAATGATTCTTAATGAGTCATCGATTAAGTATTCAAATTCTATTTGTTCATTTCAAAGGAACAATTGTCAAATATTCAAACCTTCTTTATTCAATTTTAATTCAAATTTCTTCTATTTTAATTTCATTTTCTTATTTTAATTCTTTTAATTACATTTAATTTTATTTAATTATTTTTAAATCATAATATTAATAAAAATATTGATTATATAAAGGCAAGCAAGCAAAAACAGTAATAAAAATATTATCAGGGATTGTCATTCAAAACTGTTTTTTGGCAAAAAAAATAACTTAGATATTTGGCTCATTTGAATTGAGGTTATCGAATTGATCGAGAAAAGAGCTAAGGGATTCATGAATTGATAGAAAAAAATATATATAAAAATAATAATAAAAAATAATAAGAAATATAAAATTTCAATTTGAATCCCGAACAGCATGTTTAAAAATGCTTGTTTAAATGCTATTGATGTGTGAATATAACCTAGTTTGTAAAAGTAATATTGAATGTATATTTTTACTACTTTATTAGTTCAAATAATGCTTGGGGTATTTTTGTACCCCTTGAAGTACCCTTTTGTACCCAAACTTAGTTCAGATTTGGGATGTAAATTATTTTTAATCGATGAATATAAGCAAAGGCATTATTACAGATTGTCATAAAGATGATTCCAATTGTAATTGTAATAAATGTTGTAAAAAATGTGTAAGTTCTCTTAACAGATTCCTTACATTTAAAGAGTATATATAATAAATAATAGTGTCAAGACCTTTTTATATTTCTCAAAGGTGGGAATAAGTAAATAGTGACTCTTATGATGCTTTTTAAAGTAATGAAAAATTATAATATTACAGTGAGAAATAAGTTTAATTGTTTAATTTTTAAATATTTTTATTCGAAATAATAATTTTATTTAATATAATATAATGACTGTTACAGTGATGTTCGTAATATTTTTGGAGCATAATATATAATCTATATAAATATATATCAGTGTCAATAATTTTGGGAAACATTTTATCAATAATATTTCAGTCAATATGTGAAATTAATAAATCAAAAGAAAGTGGGATGAAGTCTCCAAACTCCAGCAGCAATGGCAACTATGGTTACGGAAAATAGTTGAAGTGAAAATATCAAATTTCCTTCTATTAATCAAAACAAGACATGTATTAATGGGTCTTTAATCATTACTGCAATATGACACTTTTACAACTCGAATCTTTGAGGTTGATAATGTGACATAACAGTAAAAAGGAAATTTTTTCAAATTTCTTAGTAATTATTTAAGAAAGTTTTAAAAATTTACGTTACATTATTGTTTATTCATTTGTACTTTTTATCACTGTCAGTGATAAAAGAAATTAGTTATACCCTGGAACGTACAATGTAACTTATGAACCCTACGGTTGTTTTAATAAGTCGATTCGAATAAATCGAAGAAGATGAAGAATTTGAGGATTCCAAAACAATACCTCACTTATACTTCTTCATCTCTGCTCTTTGCTTCTCATGCCATACATGTTCATTTTCTCTTTTCCTTGCTTCTTTTCTCTATTTCTTCGTTAATGATAAATCAACACCAACCATTACACCTCGGCGTCCTTTCTCCCGTTGTGCCCATAAAAATGCCTTGTCTTCAAGAATTTTGATCAACCCCAAAGCGTCTTGGTGTGCAACATTAAACAGATCATTAAAAGTGTCTACAAATTCATCCTCATGGGCCACTTGAGTTGGCGTTATGCTAACTTTGTTCTTTTTTAGGTTCTCCCACTTCTTTGCCAAATATTTTAGCTGTTTGACTTCATGATCAATACGTTGCATACGGATTCTGACTTTCTCCCACACCATTTGCACTTCCATAAATGTGCAAGTGGCAGCATCATGTTTATTTTTCCTTGTCTACAGTAGATTGAGATAACACCTGAGAAAATTGCCAATAGATGGCAACTTCCCACAAGAGAGGACTTCTTTCATTGAGCCAAGTAGGTACATAGTATTTTTACTACTTGTAGTCAACGCCATCTGTAAAATATACTTAAATATACAATTTACAAATATAGACAATATTAACTTACATTTTGTATACAAATTTATGACTCAAATTTATAAACAGCATATCAAACAGTTTAAAAGTAATTTAATGAAAAAGTGATCCATTTAAACAAATACATATTTAAGGTTTAAACACATATATTTTTATGATTTATTAGCTACAATACACTTTAATACTTTTACTTTCAATATTTCCCATACTAAAATTAACTTCATTTGATAAAAATAGTAATAAAATATTTCATAAAGTTACAGGTGTTATCCAAACATACACAGTCCTTTAACTATACAAAAGATAAAATTTCTATGGTTTTAAAAGGTCGTGTTTTAATAGCTTTATGTTCTATTTTGCTGAAGCCAGTGTTAATTTACTCAGAAAAGCGATTCGTTTACTCCAAAATATTACGTAGGATCTAATCGATTGCTAGAGTTGTTTTACTCAAAATATTACAATTTTTACGACAGTCTACCATTAAATGACAACTTTTAAATACGTTGAGCATACCCTAAATGTGTACTGATCTCAGTCATTTTTGATCAAAATAGTTTTCTAGTAGCGGAGTACTGAATGAGAGTGAGAGGTAATAAAACTTAAAAAAAATTTTCATATATATAAGGACTATTGAAACATTTTCCAAAAGAATTATCATTGACGCGGACTATGCAAAGATATAAGGATCAAATTCTTTTATAGATTTCACTTTAATATATAAGAAAAATATTCTCAGTTAATTTTATTTAATCCAAACGTTGACGATCCTGACAGAATAATTTTGTAAGTCTGTCTGAAATAGCAAACGAATTAAAAAAAATGTCATATATAGTGATAGGTCATTTGATAAAGTAACGGGTATTTTCCATTAGCTCTATGCCAAAGTTTAGAATTCTTATTCATCCTGCGTCTATTGTTAATGATGTGAGTTACCAAGATGATCTGGATTATTTATTTATAAATTAAACGGAAGGATTACATGGTAGAGAAGCTTCATTTTCGATTAAGATTTGGAACATTTATAACGCTACAATAGAAAGATTACCTAAAACAAATAATTGTAGCGAAGGGTTCCATAATTCACTGAATTCTTTATTTCAGAACATCCAATGAAGTAGTTGAAAATTATCGGATGAATAATAAAAATAATAACAATAATAATATCATTAATAATAATAATATTAATAATAATAGGGTATGAATTCAGTTCATAAACTGAAATCATTAACATTAGATAAATTCTTAGTTTCTTGTATTAAATTGTTTTAAATAAGCCTATGAAAATAATAATCTTTTGCTATTATAATTATAATTATTTATAAATATTTATTACTATGTCTCTGTAGAATAAAATAACAATTATTATTATTGATTCTAGAATTTTTTATCACCGGCTTACTAATTACACTTTATTTATTTTGTGGATAAATTGCCGGATGATTCATCATACTTGTTAAACTCATTAACGCCTAAACAGGAACTAGAGAGGGTATGATGCAGACACTCGTCTGCACTAAGATATGATATTGCAGTGACTGTAAAATCTCAACCTGTCATATTTAAAGCAAAGTAAGCTCATTGAATCATTACTTTGTTTATATATACGTGATAAAACTTGAAAATTTTCATAAACATTCTTCTGAAGTCACTGAATGTTTATTTTTTCAAGCGTCCGCAAACGAGGACGGCCAGCGTAAATGGGTTAAATATTTAACTAAATGAAAATTTATTTTAACGATAACTTTTACAACCAGCTTTTTATCACAACTAATTTAACTGATGAATTTAAACTTAAACCGTCAAAATTAAAATAAAAATAAAATTAATCATCCACGAGAAAAATCAAAGTGTGATGAAAGACCGGAAATTATTATTATTATTAATATCATTATCGTCATTAATATCATTATTATTGAAATGTAAGCAATAACATTAATATTTCTATTGAATAAATTTATAATTGATAATTTTACAAGCCGGCCTAAGAGATGATCAAACAGAATTAAACTGTGACAAATATTGTTAATTAAATAAATTCAATCTATTTAATATTCTGTATAAATTTTAAAATTTTAATCATCAATTTTACAAGTATAATATTAAATTTTTATTGTTATCTTTGATAATAGATAAATAAAACAAAAATTTAATAAGATAATTATGTTAATGATATTTATTTTGCTTGAAATTATTTAAAAATATAAATAATGTATTTTATATATTAACGCTTAATGAGAGGGTGAGTCGTGCTTAAAATTACTATCGAGATTGATGCTTTTTTACACTTACCCGATTTTTATATTGTTTTAAATAAAAACATTTTGTTTTTTCTTTCTTATCTCAATGATGTTGTTTTTGACTTTTACACATCTTTTACTGCAGCATCCCTTGGGATAACATTAGAATATTTTTATTTACAAAAAACTATTAATCAAACTTAAAATTTAATGATAATATTTATTTTTACATTTGTTAAAATAAAAATGTAAAACAGTGTAGTTTTATGAAAAGTATTCTGATGTAAGTTTGTTGTTTGTATGCTGTTTAGATTGGTGACTCTCCTACTTAGATGGGATTGATATGTTATTTGATTGATTATTTAAATCTAATAAGATTAATTTAATGAGATTAATCTTTAAATACTAAATAATTAATGAGTTTTTATAATTATAAATTTTAATAACATATTTTAGTAAACGATTTTAACTTATTAAATTTAATATAATTTAAAAGCTAATGTTTATTTAAAAATTTATTCATCGTATTTTTATCCAATAAAATTTTGAGAAATTAAAAGGTAATATTATTTTAATCTCATTAATTAATCAAAGATTTGAATATATATACACAAACATATTAATCAGGATAGATGCTTTCCACAGATTGTGCTACTGAAATGAGTCTATTTGTTTCGTTAATAAATGTTTTCACGCAAATTGTGATATTGCTAATATATTCCATAGTCTATTTGAAGGCTACTATTAGTAAAAGGAACCTATGTGGAGGGAATCATTCGAAAACAAAACTATCACACTTTTTGACATTTTTTATGTGCGGGCAAAATTTTGACAAAATTTTTAACGATGCTTTGACTCTTATGTTAAAATGATTGATTTTTATTTCTGTATTTTTAAATCAATCGAAAGTCTAGAAACAAAGTCCTGTCTAGGCTCTTTTGCTGTTGGTAAATTGCTGACACCAGCATCCTCCAAACTTTCAATTGACAAAAAACGGTGTCAGATTGCTCCTCACTTAATCGTGTATCTAATAATACTCGTTATTTTTCGTAAAAATATTCTGTATTTCATTTTTTGACGCTGTTAATGTATGGTCTTTGAAAAACGGAATATTTTGTGATCTTCTAATTACGCATTGTAATAAACTGAAACTTCCGTGACTCGCTTATTAAGTGTTATTAAATATTGTACTTTTAAAAATGAATATATTAAAGAATCGTTTAAAACCTCATTATGTTTTGATATTTCTTGATGAAATATAGGGAAAAGTTCAATAACAAATCTTAACATAATGTATTATCACATTTGCTATATATTTATTATCAAATATTAAAATACAATTTTTAATTATTGAAATTCAGATTAATTTATATAATAAATTATTATGAACGAAAAAATAATTATATTCTCTTTCACTAAAACTGATTACTGAACAAAAAACTAAATCCAAATATAATTAAACTTTTATTCTTTTTAATATATACGGATTATTTTTCGTGAATATAATTAATATATTTAAAATACGCTTTTCAGTTAAAACTGTTTAGTTATATGTTCTTTATTTTAACTTTTTCCTAACCTTTATTGAAGTACTTTGTTCATGAAAAATATTTTAGT
>MQRK01251311.1:0-11657 GCA_001938485.1 Girardia tigrina
TTAAATATCTTAAAATTAAAAATGTCAAGAAAACAAAAATATTAAATATTTATTTATAAATAAAAATATTTTTAATAAGAAATTTTAAAAATTAATTTTGAAAATAAAGTTTAAATAATCTTTTGAAATAAATTTTCGAAATAAATTTTCAGGATTTTAAAAATTAAATCGAAAAGAATTTAATGGATTAATTTGGGTCGAGATAATTAAATTAAATTAACAGGAAAATTTGTTTTAGAAATGTGAATTGTTATAGTAATAAATTTTTGGTGGTGTTAAATTATGGCTTTAGAATGTGATAATAATGAAAGTGGCATAAACGCTACTTACAATCCTAACATAATTAAAAATTTTTATTCATATTTTAGATGACATTGTTCACTTATTGACAATTTTGTTGTAAATTTTCCGCGGTAAAGTCGCCCGCGGTAAAGACGTCCGCGGTAATGTCGCCCGCGGTAAAGTCGTCCGCGGTAAAGTCGCTCGCGGTAAAGTCGTCCGCGGTAAAGCCGCCGCGGTAAAGTCGTCCGCGGTAAAGCCGGCGTACCCCAAATAATTTATAATTTCTTTAATTTAAATTTTTAACAAAAATAAAATGATTAAATAAAACAAAGAGTTTAAAATCTATGAAGCTTACATCAAGGGAAGTCAATATATTTTAATAGGAAAATAATAAGTAAAGTTTTTAAAATAATAATTTTAAAATAAATAATAAAGGAGATAAAACTTATAATAAAATTCTACAACGAAATTATTTTTAAAGAAATTAAAATTAAGTTAAATATTTTTGTTAAGAGATTTCACACATTTGTAACAACATTTATAGCAATCACAATTTGGATCATCTTTATGACAATCCGTAATAATGCCTTCATTCAAATTCATCTATCAATGTTTAATACTTCCCATCCAAAACCGGAACTAACTTGAAAAGAATTATTCTATTTAAAATATTTATTTTAATTTTTATTGGTTAAAATAAAATTACTTTTTATAATCATTTAAAACAGTAATTTGATTAATTTTATTAAAAAAATTTAATAATATTTATGAGTTTTATTTTTCAAATTTTAAATTGAATTAAGGATGATTTAAAAATTTAAATATTTAAAACATAAAAAATTGAATATTAAATACAATGCATCTTTTCAATAATTTCAAAAATAGTAAAACTAAATTTTAAAATGTTTTTTATAAAAAAACGCAAAATTAAAAAACAGCATTTTATATTTCATTTCAAAAACAAAATTTTAAAAGCATTATAAATGTATTAAAATAAACAACAAATTTAAGAAATTAAATATTTTCATCAAAAACTAAATATACGTAAAATAATAATTTTCATAAATATTTTTATTAAAATTTAAAAATCAAAATTAAATATTAATTTGATTTGATTGCAATTTAAAATAAATGAAAAATTATTAAAAAATAGAGATCGATGGATTGATTACAAATTTAGAAAAAAGTTGTAATTGTTGTTTGAAAAATGTTCAAGATAAACAAACTAATCATGTTATTTCAGTGGATTTAAATGCTGAGCCCATTAATATTGACACGAAACTTCAAAATGACATTCCTGAATCGAAGATTCCCACTTCAAAAACAAAAAATGGAAGTCAAGGAACAACAGATCAATCTATATGATGCTAATAAAATTGATTCCGGCAACAATATTTTGCATAGCAACCGATCAGCTAAATTTTGGAGGCTTATATGAATTCTAAAGCTCTTTCTGACGCAGAAGAAATTATAAAATCGAAGATTTATTGGGCCAAAGGATATTCTCGAAAAGATGCAGCTTTATAAACCCCGGGGGATACGATTTTGCTACCCACGACCCGAGACTCTCTTCCGACGCCAATTCGCTACAGCCACATTGCGCATACTCTTTCATCAGTCAATTTTACATTATTTCAAAGATTTTAATATCATTTCGTAATTCGTAACAGTAGTAACATTTTTATTAGACCTTGATAAAAGCCTTAGCATAAAGAACATATCTTTTACCCTGTACAAATAATGTAAAAAAACTTTTTTGCAAATTTTTATTAATTTATTCCCTTATCTAAAAGATTTGAAATTATTGAATTCCTGATTTTTTATCAATTGATAAGAGAAATCAAATTCGTTTATGCGTCAAATTGACGGGTGTCGTCAACTGAGTGTTAAGAAAATAAAGGTCGCCAGATCAACAACTATCAACAGAACTGAATAAATGTTGATTCACACTTGTAAACAGGGAAGTAACCAGGATTTCATTTCGGGGGATATTGATGAACACGACACACTTTCAGCCACACTCACACGGATTTTAAGGCTTTGGCTAGTAGAAGAGTTAACAAAACGACATATTTGGTAACAGGTATTGATAGAACTAAGGAACTTTTCTCTATAACAGACAGAAGAGCATCTACCTTTGATGAGTGTTAAGAGAACTTCCACATTTGTAACAACATTTATTACAATCACAATTTGGATCATCTTTATGACAATGAGTAATAATGCCTTCATTCAAATTCATCTATCAATGTTTAATACTTCTCATCCCAAACTGGAACTAACTTGAAAAGAATTATTTTATTTAAAATATTTATTTTAAATTTTTTTGGTTAAAATAAAAACTTTTTATTAGGTTGATGCAAAAGAAATGTCGTTTTTTAACCTTCAACTTGAAATGAACATATATTTCTTTAGAATTAACTTTATTAGTCAAAATAAAAACGTTGAGTTCTTGAGCGATTTCCCGTGAAATTTTATGCGGGATGGCATTGATTAACTTCTTCGAATGGATGTCGTCAACTTGTGCCGGTCGACTACCGTGTTCTTCATCTTCAAGGCTCTCGTTGCCACTACTAAACTTAGAAAACCAACGTTGTACTGTTCGTAAATTAGTGGTATGTTGTCCAAATACATTTTTAATATTCCGAGCCGTTTCTGTCGCTTTTCGATTTAGTTTGAAATCGTAGAATAAAATTGTTCTCATTTCCTTCTTGTCTAACATTTCTAAAATAAAATAAATACACGTAAAATTAAAAACAATAATGTCATACTTGGTATCAAAATAGAGAGTAAAGTTGAAGCTTTAAAGTAAATCTAAATATAAATCTATTTATTAATGATTTTCTAAATATTTCAAACAATGAATATTAAATACATTAAAATTATATTTCTTTTGCATCAACCTAATATAATCATTAAAAAATTTAATTTGATTAAATTATTTAAAATTTACAGAAATAAAATTGATAGTAAATTTAAAATTATTTAAAATTTACAATAATAATAAATTAAAAATTTGAATATTAAATCTAAATTTGAATACATTAGTTCAGAGCATAAGAATTAAAATATTATTCATCCATCTGACTAGCAGAGACTCAATCCAAAATCAACACACAACATTTAAACATGCAAACAATACACAAAACATCAACATACCAAATATTCCTCACAATGTTTACAACAAAATTTAAAAGAGATTAGACATAAGTATAAATTAAATTTAATAATTTTATTTATAATTAACAAGTTTGAATAAATAAAATTTCAAAGAAGTATAGAATATGATAGATTAACATGGATAAATTAAACAAAATAAAATTAATACTTAATGGTACGATAACTAAAAAGTTTGAATAACTAAAAATTTCCAAAAAGTTATATAATATAATAAATTAAAATTGATAAAATTAAAATTAGGATAACATTTAGAATAATAATTAGTTAACGAAAATTTGTTTGAAAATCTGTGTTTGTATTAGCAAAAATCTTTTGTGTTGAATTAGAATTGCGACATTTCTAATAACGACAATAGCATAAACGCGACTAACAGTACCTACTAGTAATAAATGTGCAAAATAAAAAATCTACATGTACAAATCTTTAAAAATATCAATTATTAGTAATTTGCATTACAATATTATGCAAGTGTATTGGTCTATTTGCAACAAAATATTTTTTTCTATGGCGTATTAGACATGTTGGCCCACCTAATATATAAAAGAAAATTTATTAGTCGTAAATGGTCTGTTAATAATTTTTCTTACAATTAAAAAGGTTTTTAATATTCATATTTTCCATATTTAAATGGCAGTTAACAATATAAAAGATCTTAAGAATATTATTTTTGGAAGTTTTAGAAAAAAATAAGTTTGATTACATATTGCTGTTTGATTATTTTTTGGCAAACATAATTTAATAAAATTTGATTTTCTGTCGGAAGAGAATTTAATTGATAATTCTGAGAAAGTTCCTCTAACGTCTAACAGTAAGGAACATCGACCTCTTCCAATGAAACATTCATTATTATTACGATGAGAATTGATCATTATTCTTGTGGATGATCAAAATGTTTTCTATTTTGATCTTTAAAGTTAACAAAAACAATTTAACAACAAAATAAATTTATAAAAAGTTTTATTTCAATAAAAATCTTTGCATTGAAAAGACAAAAGAAATACGTTTTGAAGCAATCAGGGATGGCGAACTTGTGGTACACGTGGCCGAGCTGCCACTCGTCTATTTGATCCCTGCTGCGCAGTACGAGATACTTCAATGCAAAATGTTTTATATTTCCCCTTTTATTTTTGGTTTAAGTATAAAATTTGTAGTTGCTAAAATATTTTCTTAAAATTTTATAATTTCTAAGAATTTAAAAAAATAAAAACTATTTTATTTGGAATTTACAGTGCAATTTTGTGATGGGAAAGGAACATTTCAAAATTTTCTAAACATCCCAACCACTGCCATTGCGCGGTATTTGTCAATCAATGCGCATAGTCCGCTACCAGAATTTCTATTCATAAATAACAATAAGTATTAAAATTTCAAGTGGAAAAGTACTTTTATGTTGCATCAAATTTTGTAGCATGTTTTAACGAAATTGTTATATTCCTTAATGATAAACGTACTGAATCTTCTCACATTTGAGACACGAATTGGATCTCAAAATTAATGTTTCAAACACATTTTTGCAAGCACTGAAATAAATTAAACATGAAGTTATAAGGCAAGGGAAAATCCATTGGTGTAATGTTTGGTAACATTTAAGTACTTGAGTTAATCTACCAATATTTAAGCGTAAAATTATATATTATGATTATCAACATTTTCATGAATAGAGATCTTTTTAATATGACTCTCTAACAACGGTATATATATATATATATAATTTAACAGTCAAGCTATGAATGTTATACAAGATAAATTTAAAGATTTAAAAATGTTTGAATTGTAAGTAGCGTTTCTACCACATTCAGTATTATCAAACACCGAAGTCATAATTTAACACCACAAAATTTATTAATAGCAACAATTTACATATTTAAACAAATTTCTTATTAATTCAATTATTTCGCCAAAAATTAATTCATTAAATTTTTCGATTAAATTTTGAAAATTTACGAAATTGAAACCTTAAAATAATTTGACATTTTTTTACGAAAATTTCGCGAAATTTAAACTTTAAATTAATTCCAACATTTTACGAAACTTTATCATTAAAACTAATTAATTTAAATTTACAATAAGTCCTTTTATTAAAAAAATTATTTCTTAAAATATTTATCCGTTAATAATCTATTTTAAAATTTATTTAAACTTATTTCATAACTTTTATTAAAATATATCAATTGTTATTACTGTAAGTATATTTTAAATAAGTATTTATTTTATCATATTTTTACTCTACATTTTAGTTTTTTAATTTATTTCTTTTAAATTTTCAAATTAAAGAATAATAAACTATTTTGGCAAAACTTAAATTTAAACTAACCCCTTATATGAACCTTTAATAAATTTTATTACATATCCGGAAAAAATAAATTTGAATACCATTAAACAGGATAAATTCGAATGGTTACGACTAAATGAACTGGAAATGCAGTCAGCAGGGTCTCAGTTTAGCTTTATTTGGAAACAGAAATTTGGAGGTTTAAGATTACAAATAGAGAACTATGAACGAACATGATCTAAACAATACAATGTGCAAATATCGATGATACTTCATTGCAGGCGCGGAATGCACTTCCAGATACATTTGGTGCACTGAAAAAACTTGCTTCGGCAAAACTAACGATATTGTCGCCTACATTTGGTCGTGCAAGTTTATTTTCGAAAATGAATCATATAAACTCGGACGTGCGCTATGGACGCACTGATGAAGCTTGTGACGCCTGTATGTCTTTAAAAACAAATAATTTTCATCCAGATATTGCGTACTTATCGGCAACAATTCAACAACCAAAATCTCATTAATTGTATATTTTTGTATGCATAAATAATATTATGTTTGTTATAAATAAATAAACATATTTGTGTAAATGAGAAATATATTCCGTTTCTTTTAAGACACGCGAGTATTTTTATTTTTCTGGAATAATTATTTTTGGCACAGCCCGGTAAAGATTCGCATCCCTGATAGAGATTATATATTTATATAATTATGGAGGTCGAAAACGACAAAATTGTAACATATATTCAGAAGTGAGTCGGGATATAAAATGGAGTCCATCGAAATATAAAAATGTACATAAAACATCATGTCAGCTCTCCAAGCGATCTATGTAATGATACGAATATGGTTGGCGATCATCGTAAGATCAATGTGATCTAATCGGAAATAACAGCAAATGCAGCGCTTTGTCTTGACGAGTCTCCTGAAGAGATCCAAACTCGCCATATTACTCAAAGATAGAATTACATCTTCACAGTCTGACGATGCTTTCTTTAAATCTATATGATAAATAAATGCTTTCCCTTTCAAGTGGGGAAAGCTGCTCAAGTAATTATTGAAACTATTTTGATTGTGGCGAGAATTAACTGTTTCAAGAAATTGGTTGAAGAACCAAATTTTGATGAGTTTGACGATTTGCGATTGATTCGTTGAGAAAATGAACGAAGATTTTTGATGAATGATACAATAGTTCTTGTAGCGCGTCTGGTGAGTCTCGCTAGTTTGTAAGGTATCGACGACAGATTCGCGGGGAAATATTTGCTCTATGCGGATGTCGTCAGAATCGAGGAAGGAGCATTTGCTACAGAACCCCTTCAGAGAACTTATCGAATAGAAAATATATAAAACCAAACACAAAAACAAACTCGCTGCGACATTGACGCAGACAGACACGGAAGAATAATTGATACAGTCTTGTGGTAGGAAGCCTCTGTATCTCATCCAATTTTTTATTACTATCACTAAATTTCTCTTGACCTTGCTGCTGGCAAGATCCTGCTGAATGTAAAGAGTGTAATTCTTGTCCACATGACGCTCATCAACTGAATATTCGATCAACTTCTTGAGACTATCTAAAAACTTTTCATTTGGAAATTTATAATTAAACCACCCTATGTAAGCGATACATAAACTATGATAGTTATTTCCTCTAACAGCCTCACATCGATGCTTCCACCCTCGCCCTTCATAAATATTTCCATTTCCGTCAATTACAAAATTGAAAGGAATATCGAAAAAATGGTCTGTGTTACCAGTACCACCAAAATATAGCACTTGCAGGGTTCTCAATGTATCAATACAAGCTGCTCGAGTTTTGCAACTGTGCATTGGCTGTTGAGTAGCAGATATGACTACGTAATTTGGTGTCATGGAATATGTGGGCCTTGAGCCATTCGGAGGTAGAGCTTGCCATTGGTCTCTTGATACAATCTCGGTACTCTTAAGTTTTTCAAGGGGTTTAGAAGCACTAAAACTACGACACACCATATGATCAACCTCTCTCAACTTGTCATCATCCGAATATNCCAACCAATATTGTTGAATTCCCGTGTATATCTTCATCAGATTCATCCATCCAGAGACATTCATCTGTACGACTTGCGCAGGAAAGCTCCAATACGTTTGATTGACGAGACAAGATTGTCTGATGTCCCATTGAATGGACTCATCAGTATGTGTTACTTGGTCACACTGTGCAAACGAGGACAGTTTCGGATGCTTACCACATTGATCTTCCCCAATGAACAAACGAGTATTGTTCTTTATTTGATAACATCTCATTCCCAAACTCTCATATCGCTTTTCGTCTTCATTTTTGTAAGGATTGTGAGAGTCGTTTTTCATACAAGTCCATTCGAAAGCGATGAATTGAGTAAACACTTCTGGAAGATATGTTTGTGCACGAGAAACATTAAGGAGAATACAGATGGAATAAGTAACATTAAATAATACCGTATGACACTTCGCGTACTGATTACACTCGTCAAGACATTGTTTGTATATTTGTGTGTGGAAAAAGAGTCCGGTGATGTTCCCTCTCTTAACCTCTCTATTTCGAGTACTAATTGTCCAATAACCTGTACATTTCTCATCTAAAGGTTTGAAAACCTCAGTCGGAGCTGTGATGTGCTCGACATAGTTATCAACACAAGTCCAATTATACGTATCAGATTTATTGAAAAAAGTTGTATTCAAGTTTCTGTAAGGCCATTTCGGAACAAGTTCACATTGGCCCTCCTTATCCCGATAGTTTACAAATCCACACAACGGATTTTTTAAGCATCTCATTTGGCAAATATCCTTAATCGTATTAGTAAGTTTATCCAGGTTATCATAAGAAATTACAGAGAGTATCTGCCCGACATATTTTACCCACAACCCTTTACATCTTCCATCAGGAGGTGACTGCCCATCAGACATGTTACAAAGCTTCCATCGGGCATAATGCTTTCCGTGCAGGTCAAATTGTACATTAAAACTACTTGTTTTATAGAAAGAACAGATCTTATTTTGGTCGAAGGATGTAGCCCAACATTCATCTACTACTCTGCAGTTATCGTTACATATAGTTTTGTCTTCGCAACGGTAGTCTTTATACGGATACACGTTTGCGTGTCCCGTAGCAAAAACGTAATATCCCACTGGCTTAGACGTTGTGGCGTACGTACAGTCGTTAGTTTTGTCATCGGAATGAGAGAGACGAATAAATAATGAGAATAGAGATAGATGAATCAACGGAAAATTGAAAACGATCATCTGATTTAATATCAAATAAAATGATTTCACATAAAACGTTGAATTAATTGTGAATATTTTGTTTGAATGTATCAGCACAGCGATCGCTCATTGGTGCGATTGTCGACTTTGTGTGCACATTGATAAGATTTAGAGAAGCACCTTTCTATCTCTGTTCGGATGATGAGAGTCAGTGGCTTACTTCAGTATTGATTAGAAGTAATGAGCTGTGCACAGTACATTAAGAGCAAATGCGCATCTAAGTAACTGAAGCCGTACTTGTAGGGTCTCTCTGTCCTCTTCGCAAGTTATTTCTATGGCTGAGCCCCGTCCATTTGACGATCGGGCAACCGATGTGCTGTGTGGTGAAATATTTGTGGAGGCATATTCTAAAGCATGTTTCGATCACAAATTGGTCAAATGAGCATATCGATGTTTTGATATTACAAAGGTGTAAACGAAGAATTAAATTAATCATTTTATTTCAACTGAATTTTATTGGATAATAATTATAATAATAATTTGGCAATTGAATTTCAAAGTCGGAAATTTCAGAAATGGTAAATTTTGAAGAAATGAGGAACTAGATCCTTTAAAAGACGAGGAGCATCTTTCTTATTTATTGAATAAATTAATTCCATAAATACTGCTTGAAGAAAAGTTAGAAAGATAATTAAAACCATTAAGTTATAGGAACTGTCTTAACTTCACAATAATGGTGTTCTTATGCTTCGAATTCTCTCGGTGGTTTAAACAGTACAACATGACATTGGCTTTATTAAGAACAGTGATATGAGTTTCAACACTTTCATTGACACCACAACACTGATCGCTTCCAGGACAATTCTCCACAAAACTTTCGTAGTTAGACATCGTTCTTGATTAATAAATTTTAATTATATTTCTAAACCTTCAATTATTCGAACAAATTTAAATTATAATTTAATTAACAATTTAAATTACAAAATAATTTTCAAATATATTTTAATTTATTTGAAATATATTATTTATGAATAAAATAATTTTATATATTTATTGATTAAAAATAAATTAATTTAATTTTAAAGTCGTTATTTACATTTTAAAATTGTCCGAATAATCCGACGGTTCAAAACATTCGACATATCAATATTTCATCTGGGTGGGAGAAACACAATCCTAAAAACAACATAGAAAACACAACTTGCAATAAACACCATTAAAAAATATTCCTCACATTCGTGCATTTACTGTACTATTAGTACCATTAAAATTTTTTCGATGATCAACTGACATATACCTCAGTTACAAACCCTTGGTTTTTTAACTTTTGTGACAGTTCTCTATGTGATTATAAAAAAGAACCTCCATCCGTATGTCACTAAGGTGTCATGTCAAGATGTACCATCTCTTTATGCCTTTCTAGTTGGTTTTATTCAACGTATTATTTATAGCCAGAAGGGAATGTTTCGCTCCCTTACTTGATATGCAGATGAAGCATTTTCAGATATTCATTTCCTTGTTTTCCGTTACAGTGCTTCTAAGTAAGTATTTGAACTCATCATCGTTGTCAAGAACCCCTCTAAAATTTAATCACTTTCTATATTCGCGAGCAACGCTATCTCTCATCAGTTGGTGTACGGCAACCGACACCAGTTTAGAATGTAAAAATATTTTACTCTCATTCATATTCTTTCACTAATTGCAATTTTAGAATATTCTAACTATTCTTCGTAAGTCAAATAAATCGATAATTCTTAATTAGAAATTCTAACAAGCTTGATTTTTCTATGGACTGTATGGGAAGCTTATAACTGTGCAACGTCCGTCTCTGGTGTTATCCATTATTTGCTTCAATAAAAGGGAAAATGATCGATTCGATAAATAAAATAACGTAGGAACGCAGTTGAACTAAATTGGTCATTGTCACTTTTTAGGCTTCCGTATTCCGTTTTAAAAATTTCAAATTAATTTTAGTTCAAAATTTAAATAATTCTAAAGCTGATGACTTAAAAAATATTCGAAATAACTATACTCGCAACTTAAACTTGAAAGGTCTGATTAGGCCAGGAGTCGGCAACCTACGGCCCGCGAAAGGATTTCGACAATAATAAATTTATAAACAAAAATTCATTAAAATTTAATATTTAAATTAACACATGAATTCAAAGATCAGAAAAGTAGATGACGAGTGTCGAATTTGTCAAGATGCTTGGATGTTTGATTATTTTTTATTGAGCAAAATCTAAATTCAAGTCTTATTTGCCTTGAAAAGCTTGCTGTGAATAAAGTGGCAAATATCAGGTGCCATTACATGAACAACCATTTTGAAAATTTAAAAAAATAGAGGAGAATCAGGAGAGATTAAATCAATGTGTGAAAAGCAGACATCATTTTTTAGGAAGAAAAAAAGTGAATATGAAGCTAATACCTGTGCTAGCTATGAAGTGTAAGATGAAACCATTAATGGATGGAAAATTTGATAAACAATGCTTAATAACTATGGGGAATGTTGTTTGCCCAGAAAAAAATCATTATTTTCTTCCATAAGTCTATCTACTAGGATTGTCACAAGAGATGTCATCAGATGTTAAAAGTTGTTTAATGAACTCCTGCAGTGAATTGCAATATTTTTACCACGTTTTTCTTAGCTTGGTTTCTTGTCTGTCTGTCTGTCTGTTTATTTTTCTGTCTGTCTGGAACAAAT
>MQRK01251315.1:0-15759 GCA_001938485.1 Girardia tigrina
AAAAAAAACTGATAAAAGTCAGCACAAGAGATAAAATAAAAATGAGAAGGTTTTCTGTAATTTTACTAAAAAAAATCGAAATGCGTCAAAATGACGCGTCCAGTAAACCTAGTGTTAAGAAAAGAAAAGCATTTAATTTAATTTAAATAAATTTAATAAGATTTAACTTAAAGTAATTTTAATAATTTGATAACATTTTTAAATAATTTTGTGTTTTTATTTAGAAATGATTTAAATTATTATTTTTAATTAATATTTTTAAAAAATTATGAAAAGTCGTTCGAATAATCATGATTAAAATAGAAATAAGGAAACCAATTAAGAGCAATGTCAAATGAGGAAAGATCTTCTGAGAGTTGTAATGACGAAACCTTGTAATAATAAACGTGACGAAGAGTTGTAATAAAAATTCAAATGAGAATTATCTGAATGTTCTTAATAGGTATAACTAGCGCCTACTTATTTAAATTAAATTAAATATATTAATTAAAAAGATTAATAATTATGTAGTTTAAATGTAATGTTCTAAATAAAAAAATACAATTAAAAAAGTGTCTTAATGTTCAATTTATTCAATTAATTATAATTGTTCAATGATTTCAAATAATTAAATTGAAGATTGAATTCCCCACAGTTTCAAATTCTATTTTTCTAATATTTCTAGGATGCATATATTAAATAATAAAAATAAAATTTTAGTTATTTATCTATTTTAATGTTTACCATAACAAATATAATAAATTTATTTTCACTTTTTGAAATGTTTAAAATGTCAGCAAATCATTCATCATAATAAGCTTAAATGAGGGTTGTTACTTGAACATATCTAAGGACTTTTGCAACAAATATTTTGACATTTCGATTGATCTTTATGGTCAACATATTTTAGAAATAGAATTATTTAAATTATTACAAAATAGCATTAAATCAACACCAACATCAGCAATATCAATGAAGAATAATCTCGGATACAATCGCGATTCTTCACTTCCGAATCCTGAAGTTAAAAGACGGAATATTTTCCTTTGAATTAATTCGAAGTCTTCCTAAAAAAAATTGAGTAACATAATGGAAAATTAGTAATACTTAATATTTTTTGCGCAGTAATTATTCAAAATATTTTTTGGAAATATATTTATGTTCTACTGTTTAAACATAAGTAGAAAAGTACTATTTTTTATTCTTAAATGACTTGATTTATATGGTTTATGATAGTTTGCATTAGTGATGAATACATTATATATATATGATGTATTACAAATTGTTAAAATTTATTACAAGAAAGTTTGATGAAATTCGTAATAAAAATCGAATAATCTAATGTTCAAATAACATCATAATAAGGAACAATCTAAAATTGACGAGTTAGAACTTCTTCATGGAATATGGCGATATTTGTTCTTTGCTAGTTGTAGATTTCAACCTGACAGTAAAAGTAAATCTATTTTGCGATTCTTTTAGATTTTAAAACTCATTTTGAATGATGAGTAAAAATGCAACATTCATGTTCTGTTACATTTCTACTCGAAATGGGAAATATGTACATATGCTTAGGAATATTAAATTTTCTTACCAACCTCCATTAGGAATAACTAGGCTTGTCCATGGGAATGTTATTTTCATGGGAATCCATAGTTTGTTTTTTATATTTTTATATATTTATACATAATATATTTTATATTACTTTATTTTTAATAGCATCCTATTTTACGATTTTTTCAATATATGATTGTATCTATTTGCTTTGTAGTAAGACACCGGATAAATAAATATAGATAGCCTTTAATGCAGGGTTGTCCATGGGATGGGACAGCACATATTGGTATTCCAATGGCGAAGAAGCTATTTCGTAGTAATTTGATCTGCATCAGAGTTTTTCGCCTTTAAAAACTTCTACTCTAATTTTTTTTCTATACATCCTTGTATTTATGATTGATTTGGATAAATAAATAAATACAGATAGCCATGCTTGTCCATAGGAACGGTATACCTATGTGCTGAGATAGCACACATTTATATTTCCCATAGAACAGTACCCATGTCATAGTAACAGGATCAAAGTCAGAGCTACCCTTATTTTATATTTTTTTCACAGCCCTTATTTATACTTGTATTTATTATTTATTCTGTGTGGGACACTCTGACTGAATAGATACACAGCCTTTTATTAAATAACAGATATGGCCAAACTGCAGCTATTCTAACTTTTAATGCGACTGTTAAAAATGAGGATATCATGTTATTTTTAGTTTCTAAAAATACAACTCTTATACTGTATATATGTATCCATGGAATTGCTAGTTTATAATAAAAACATAAAGAAGCATACTTTCAAAATCGAATATTAACATCATACAATTAAAACACCTGAGTTTCTTACAAATCAAATTTGTAAGGGTTCTTTTTTGAAATTTCTATTTTGTAATTCAATGATATTAATACATTTTATCTCGGTCATTTTTCTATGTTATTAACGTACCATCAAACATTCATAACTTATCTGATATACAAATGTAGCTTTAGAATGTTTTTGTCTTCAATACAACACCAATGAACTGTTCCTCAAGTATAAACATAGATTACTAGGTAGAAACCATATACTAACTACGTTCCAGATGAAAAACTCCTAATTGAGTTCAATTTCATCAAATTTTCCATTTAACTATTAAAATGTTATTTTACCTAAACAAATTAATTAATCAACTAAACAAACATTCCACCAACATACTGTTTATTTTGTTACATAGTCTGATATGGACATAGAATGTTATTCATAAAATTATTCATCATATAAAAATGAAAATATACATATGATTATACGAATACAGAGTGATAAAACCATAATTATATTTACTTGAGATGCAACTTTGTTCATTTTAGCTGAACTAGACTCGGCGGGAGGTGTGACTGGCCGAACTGGGGGGATTTTATTTTTAATTATATTAACAATCTCTTCGAATGCACTGGGATTCGGAGTCTGAAAGCACACTTTTGGATATTCAATGCTCAGCAAACCAATCTATATTGTAAAACGCCATTAACTATGAATTATAACGGCAAAATAAACATCTGTTTTAATCCAATCCTGAGAACAGCCAACTTCTGCTATAACTATGGGGCGGTTCAGATTCTGGCGGGCAAACATGAATTCCTTTTTACATATATCTGATTGAGCATACTTAAAATAAATATAATATAAAACTCTAATTTTTCGTTTGATACTAATGAGTAAAAATAAATAATGGATAACAAATAAATATTTTTTCCAATATATCAAATATTGAAAGCATTGTTTTTCCAATTATAAGTTCTTTTCTTTTAAATTTTACAATTAGAAGACATTAATTTTAATAAAGTTATTGTAAGGATTTCTTATGTCTCTTAAATTTTTGAATTTCTGAATTAATGATAAAAACATTTTAAATTAATTATAAAAGTAAAAAAATAGAAATATTTTTTAAAAAAGTAAAGACGATAAAATGTAGTATAAAGTTTCAATATTAATAATATTTTAAAATGTTTTTGATAAAATTTGAAATAATAAAACTCGTAATTAAATAAATTAAAAAACGAATGAAATTTAACTTAATCAAATTAATAAATAAAATAGATTTTGAAACGAATTTAATATAAGATCCGAAAAATATTTTAACAGAATTTATTAAACTTTAAAAGTAAATACAAAATGAAAAAAAACTCAATATCATATTTAATATTAAATTTTAATGAAGTGCAATAAAATGATTATTCAAAAGAAAATACAATATTTAAAAACAATATATATAATTAAATACAAAAATTAATATAAAATATTTGAGGTAGTTTATATTTATGATAGTTTTTAAATTAACAAATTAAAGTCAATATAAAATTTAAAAAATAATAAATCAACATATATTTATATTTATTATTATTTAAATATTATTGGCCTGTGTAAGAAGAATTAAAAATCGTTCATCAGAAATTTACTTAGGAAAAATTGTTTAAATAATATATTTATTGTTGTTATAAAATAAAATTTCCGAAAATGTCTGAATTATCATCTGAAAATAATACCGAGCCTTACATTTATATTGTTTCTCAAGAATGGAGAAGGTTTCTAACATTAGTGAGATAAGCATTGTTTCCTTAGCTTTGCGATTGAGTACTTCCACAATTTAAATAGTGGTACTTTTTATAAAGTAGAATGAAATGTAATTTTACACTGAACATTTTTTCTAAGTTCATTCGTTATTTTTTTTACAGCTGAGGTTCGACTACCAAGTAAATAGTTATTTTGAATTAACTTTTTAATTAGCTAATACGACATGATAAAAAAATGATTGATATTTCGATATTGCACTATTTCAGGGATATTTTCAAGCAAATATCAACATTTATTGATTATGCTGAAGCGGACAAAAAGAAACTTTTATTTCTATATACTACTAAAAATATATTTATAGTTTGACTTATTTTACTTATTTATTTATAATAATCAGCTTTCTTCTTTTCAGTGTATGAGAACACAAATATGACTTAATATTTTTATTATTACAACACGTTTGATTGTCCTCAGGAAAATCTTTGTCGAAGCTGTTATAAGATTGCATCCGTCTAATTAATTAATGACTTTGATATTATTGTCTGAGTAAATAGAGAATTACATAAATTGTTAAAATATTTATTCAAAATTTTATTGCTTAAAACGTTAACAATATGATTATTAATTATTTAAAAAATATTCATTCAATTTATTTATTTAAAAATTGTAAATAAAATTAATTAACTTACAACGGCTACTAAATTTAAAATTTTACAATTATTTTAAATTAGAAATAAATTTAAACATTACATATTTTCAGATAATAATAATTGAAATATTAATCATCCATCTGGGTAGATGAGACACAATTCCAAATCAACATACAACATTCAAACACAAAATATCAAACATTCAAAATATTTCTCACACAGCGATAATGCATAACTATGTAGATTTATATAATAATGATTTTTACAATTTCTTTTTTTTATACCAGACAATATAAAATATATTAAAAACCTATATTTCAAAATTTAAAAAATAACAATTAATCACACCTCTGTTGAAAGACAAGCTACAACAATTTCACTGTGACGCAAACCAGAAGTAATATCTGAATATAGAGACTAAATGTAGATAAAATTAAAAACAAGTGATTTTTGTAAAAAAAAGTACCGATCCAATCATTTCCACATCTAACCAACAGGAAAAACCGTTTTGTTCGATATAATCTTTTATATCTCGAGGATCACCCCAGCCTAAAGCATTTTTGTTTGCTATTTTTGAATTTCCAGAATTGAAAGATCGTTGGGAGTTATCCCAACAGTATGATATAAATACTCTTGGTTTTGGAGCGTCAGACACCTTAAAAAATTATGGAATCATGAAATATCTAAAATATTTTTTCCATGTGCACAAAGAAAAAATACTTAAACTAGAGACATTTAACTGAAATCTTATAAAAATGTATATTAATTAAAGCGGAACCGTCCTTTTGGTGCTTTTTTGGCAATGTTATAATATTTGTTTTAAAATATAAAATAAAAATGCAAAATATACATAGGGATTTAAAATATAAAAAGAATGTAAAAAATATAAATTTTTAATATTTTTTATTTTATTTTATATTTTTTTTAACTTAATGCATTTCATAATTGTGTGCTAAACAACGTAAATAATCCAATAGTTCCATTTGAGCAAATCCTTTAACAATATTTAAAATTCTTTCATCGGCTCTTATATATTTTAGACGTTTATGTCTTTGGGCATTTCTTCTTCTATTTATAATTTGACTCATTGATTCAGTACCGCCAAAAGGTTACGTCGGTATCTGTATCGGTAACTGTACCCTAATTAAAGAGATCTTTAGCAAAAAAAACTTTTTCATAATGAAAAAAACAAATAAATATTGTCACGGTAAAACTAAATAGAAAACAAATCACAATAAAATATATTACAAAATCACGTTTCTGTCCAATCGTCACCGCTCGTTGAATTTTTTCAACTTTATCGAAACACTGCAATATTAAAACAAATTTACTAACTCTATGCGACATCCTCACCAGAATCGTCAGAACACGAATCTTCGTCAACCACATAATCCTCTAAATATTTGGGTCTTTAGGTCTTTTAGGTCTTTTTAGGTCTTTCATGTCAATACTCCTCTTCCCAAGTCACAGATTTGTCATTAAAGTTCTCCGGCTCAACTCTCCTTGGCCGTATATCACCGACATGCCGAGGGAAACTCGATTCATTGCATTACACTAAATATTTTCAGTACGAAAGTTCTTTTAAAGTCTGGTCTTTTAACCATTGCTGCGTGCAACCTGTACTACCCTTTGATTTCACCCAAACTAATTGATAATCATAGTACTTTACACCTTTCTTCCTGACTTCGAACTTATTGTCACTTTCGCCATAAGCCAGTCTCATGCATCTATAGTTATAAATCATCCAACTAGACTGTTCCGTACCACTCGACTGAGTATTGTTGTACCACCAAACTGCTTCTCCTATTGTGAAATTAAATCTCGCAGCAATTTTTTTAATAGTGCGATGGTTTCTTTCCACGACTCCGTTCCCACTGGGTCGGTTGATTGTATGATAAATTATCTTAACTCTCCAACAGTTGCAAAGTTCTATAAAGTCATTTGAATAAAAAGTCGTGTAATTATCCACAATCAGTTCTCTGGGCGCTCCACGCTCAAAAAACACGAAACTTAATGCCGCGGTGATAGAACTCGAACTTTCATTCCGAATTTCCTTCCATATTGCAAATCTTGATGGTCCGCAATCGATGAAGCTTAAATACTTATCTCCATTGAATTTGGTGTCATCTATTGCTAATCTTTGCCAAGTATCCCTAAGAGATAAACCACCGTGATCCCTTTTAACCGGTGCGGAATCAATTGGCTGGTATTTCTAGCACTTTGCAATCATGTTCGAAATATCTTTATCCGTGACATGAATATTTTCAATTTCACAGAGGAACTTCATTCTTTTTGCTCCCAAACAGTACTTCAAATGAAGATCGTTCAGTCTTTCAATTTCAGCTCCTTCGGTATTCTCATCAATTCATCCGCTTTTCCATTAGCAAAACTCGACTTTAATTTAATTTAATCAAACTAAATTTATTTGAAATCGCAGTCATCATTTCATAGTTATGGTCTTTCCTTTGATTACCTTTTATTCTAAATTTCCAATTTTAATAAACTTTTTATTTTCAGTTTATTCCTCCATTCATTTTTATTATTTTACAATTATTTTAAATTAGAAATAAATTTAAACATTACATATTTTCAGATAATAAGAATTATATGGGTAAGATTCATATAATAAGATTCATAATAAGATTCAAATAAGATTCATATGGGTAGAAGAGACAATTCCAAATCAATATACAACATTCAAACACAAAATATAAAACATTCAAAATATTCCTCACAGAGAGTTTGAAAATATAAGTCCTTACCTGAACATTATCTCCTTGAAGTCTAGTTTTAATATCCGTCAACAATTCATTAAACTTTTTATCATATACATCAGATCTTTCAAAATTTATGTATTTCTGAATAAATTTGACGTCAATTAAAAATAATACATTTAATAAATTCTACTTCTCCAACAATTTCTAGTCCAAGTGAATCGTCTTGATATTTCTTGTCAATTAATACCAAAATGACATCCTTTCTTAAAGTCGTCTTAGCAAACTTAAATAATTTCATACAAAGTTTGTTAACAGTAAAATTTCCCGAAATGACACTGAGGACAGCCTGAAACAAAATATCTTAAAAACGTTTTAATTATCAAATAAACTTATACTGATAGCAACTCTTAAAATAAATTAGTGTAAATATTAGTGTTCTTACAAAATGAGGATCAAAAGTGTTCTGTTTAACCTGGTTCAACTATACTTTTGTATAAATTTATATTTATTTGTGTTTATTAAATGTTTTAAGTCTGTTTTTGATTGTTTAAACAATAATTAACATTACTCGTTAAAAATTATAAAAATAATAACATTTTATTTTAAATTGTAAATTTTCATTGATTACAAGAACACTAGAGATTCCAATTTATGCGAAAGAGGTTCTTTAAGTTTATAATTAAGGAGTGTTAGATTTTTTAAAAAAATCTTCAAAAAATAAAAACTTTTACTTGTGCATTTGTCAGGGTTTCAATGTATTTATCTTCAGGAGTCCCATCGATCAAGGGTTCACACCATCTAAAATAAATTATATTGTTAAAAAATAATTGTAATTAAAATAATTAAATAATAATAATTAATTTTAATAATAATTAAAAAATAATACTTCATTTAAATCAACGTTGGTAGACAAATTGTGTTATATCATCAAAGATTTTCGAAAAATATAATTATGATATTTAAGATTGAAATTTAACAGTTATTATTTATTGATAAACAATGGAAAAACTATTTAAACTATTAGTTGAAAATCCTATTGCAATGGCGACTTACTAATTATCAATTTTTTTAATTATAAAATTTATAAAATATTTACTCATTCTTAACATAATGTTCAAATTATCTTGTGTTAACCAAAACAATAATTCGTGGATTTGGGGTCGAAAAAGCAATCGAAAAATTAATTAAATTGACTTTGATGTTATTAGCAACCTTTATGAGGACTCTGTTTTCAAAGAGGTTTGTGGATGGAAATGATATAACAACTGTTGGGCTGTTGATCGAGATTAAGACTCATTAACACCAAAATTTTATTTATAACACATTTAACAATTATTCAAACAATTTTTTAATAACAATTGTTTGTTGAGGAACTTTTCTTCGTTTTCTTTTTGACCAGATTGTTATATAAAAATATGAAATTATAAATACTGATAAGTTATTTTAAAATTGAAATTTTTTATTCTATTTATTTTTGAAAATTTACATTCCACTATTTTATGCAATTTAATTTAAATTAAAACAAACATAATTTATTGTAGTCGTATTTTTACTAAATTAATAAAAATGATTTTTTATTATTTTAGAATTAGTTTAATGTTATTTTCTTTTATCTGGGAAAAGTTTTTTAATTAATAAAGATTTTAACGTTTTATTTATTATCAGCTTAAAAGCATTTTTACCTACAATTATTTTAAATACAATATAAATACAAAAATTAAATTACAATATTCAAATTTATATTATTAGAATAACTTTTAAAATTAGTACAAACATAATTATCATTGTCTTTATATATTTCTATTAAATTAATTATTTAAAAATCCATTATTTCCCAATTAATTTCAAAATAAGTTTTTACTCTACAATTAAAATTTGATTATTTCCGAAAATAACTTTTTAAAATTAATTAATGTATATTTTTTTTACTTAAATTTGCTTAAAAACTTTTGATTTTAAATATTTCATTATTTTAGAGATTCTTTATAAAAATTAATTGTTTCAAAAATTTTGAGAGTGAGCCTGTCCTTCACAATAACCAAAAGAATAGTTTCCGAAACAATAATATTCTTATGTATCTGACCTAAAATTCACTGAGTGAAATAAGATTTTTCTCAGTCCTGCCTCGTGTCTCATTATAAATTTAATGAATTTATCGTCATAATTGTACAGAAGTATGCAGGTTGTTGGGTATTATAATTAAAATTCGTTTCTATCTTTGTTTATATTAAATTGCTAATCTGACTCCAAATCGACCAAAAGGTTTCTTCCAACAATAATATATGAAGAATGAACACAAATTTTTTAATATACTTTATTTGTAAATGACAACTTGAGCACAAAACTGAAATTGAAACTTTATCGCTAAATCAATAGTTTGAAGCACACTCAATCGACACAAACCAATATCAATTTAGAACGAGCAATATCTGAAAGTTAAACTTTAATCTTTCTCCTTTACAGGATACTAGATTTGTTAACAAAATTTAAATGAAAAAGATTACCATAAATCATGATAAAATTTAAAACTTTAAAGGGTCCGCAAATATAAATTTTGTCCGAAATTTTGTTGTAAATATGACTGAAATAATCATTGTTTAAATACTAGTTTTTTCTAACCTTGAAAATTAGTTTACTAAAACAAATCTAAAAATATTTAAAAATATTCTACAAATTTTATTAAAATAACTATCATGATAATCAAAAAAATATTAATTTTAACCATAGTATTATTTTTTTCTATTAGATTTTAAAATTCTAATTAATATTGTTCGGAACCCCAACAAGTTTAAACCCAGAAGTTTTATTAAACAATATACAGGAAAAGACTATTTATTAATATTGGGGGAACTAAATAAATAAAAAATTACATTATCTGTGTAATATGTAAAGAATGAATGTAAAATGAATCCAAAAATAGCGCTATAAAAAGATTATTTTTTTTAATGTAAAAGCCTGGTTATACACATTGAACTGAGGGGAGATTCTATGATGAGCTAGTAAAAATGTTTACAAAGTGTTGATGACTATATCAAAATTTCACTGCAATCCTCTTTGGATCGCGACCTTAGGGATACGAACAATTGGCTTAAACTAAAATAAATAATAATCTAAAATTATGGATAACGTAAAATTACAATACTATAATAATATAATTGTATAGAAAAATCAAACACCAAAATCCAAAAAAAAGACAATATAACCACTATAAAATGTTTTCCTAACTAAATTATGTGATACATTTATGATGTTCTAATTTAGCTTGAGTAATGTGCACTGTACTGTTGAGATGGGATTAATATTTGAGCATGGTATCTCTCCCTACATTAGTGGAATCAATAAATGTGGGAATTAAGATAAATTATTAATGTTGTACAAAAAATACAAACGAAGCCTCACAAATAACATAGTTCGCGGACCTTGTGAAATTTCGTTAAATTGACATTGATTCACTAAATGTTTTTATTATTTTATTCTCAATTGCATCAGTAAATTCACTACGATACAAATGTACAAAAGGTAAATTGACATATAAATCATTTTAAAAAATAGGAGAACAAAAGAAAATTTATCTATTGTTATCTCAAATCATGAAAATATATTATTCCTTTTTGCATGAATTAATGAACACTAGAAACACTAACGACTCCATGTAACCCGCAAAGATTTTGCAAGGATCACACAAACCGTCTAAAGATAATATAATCTTGTACAGAGCATGTGGAAAAACATTTTCGATAGCTCAAGAATCTTTTTAGATTCCAAACTCATTAAAATTAATGAAATTTTATGACTCCTTCATATATTTTACCGAAACTTCCATCCAAGTAAAAATACAATGGATTTGAAAATGAATAAAGCCAGATACTTTGACTCAAAAGCAACATTTTAAATTCATGAGAACTTATTTTTCAAAATTCTGTTAATTTTTCAACATTATTAATTATTCAAATCAGATATCTCAATTATTATTGCATTGAGTTTTGTTTCAGATCTGTGTTAATCCTTGCATTATCGAACAAAAAATGTATTGCGTTCAAAAATATATCTTTTATGTGGGTTTTTTTAATTTTTTAAAATCATTTTTCAACATTCTTTAATCTAGTCAAATTTGAAAATCCGCCTGAAAAACATTTTTTTCGGTCCTATAATTCTCTGATTAGCGAAAGTCGACTGCATAGTTATATAAAATATCATATTTTAAAACTATAACATCGTAAAAGACAAAAATATTCACCAGTTTTTATGTTTATCTCAGGAGCGTAGCTAAAAAGGGGGGATATAGGGGATCGATCCCCCCGAAATATTTAGAAAAAAAATCCCATACTAAAACTTTACTAACATTTACTAAATGTACTAAAAATTTGTTTCCATTAAATCTTTTTTATTTAATAAAATTCTTGATGGTTTAAAATTTAAGAAATTACACATTATTAATTTGGAATTTTATCTAGAAGAAATCATTTTTTTATTATTTATAATTTTATTCAATTTGAATTAATTAATTCTTATGAAAATATTTTTTTATAAAAAATGTTATCTGTTTAAATAAAATTTGATTTCAGCAACATCATCATGAACATGCCACATGAAATATATATATGTGAGGAATATTTTAAATTGTTTGAATGTGTAAATGTATGGATGTTGTATGTTGATTTAAGTATGTTGAATTTAGAATGGTGATTCTACCACCCAGATGAAAATTGGTTGCTTTTTTATTTAAATTTAAAGTGATTGACTATTCAAACATAATTAAAATAATCATTTTATAAGTTCCTATTTTTAATTTAACAATTAAAATTAAGTTTAATATTTTTTAGTAAAATGTAAATTAAATACATTTTTAATAATTTGATGACATTTTTGTTTTTTTGGGATTTATTGAGAAATGGTAAAAATTATTATTTTTAATTAATTTTTTTAGAAGTTTTTTAGAATTTTAAAAAATGACTTAGAAAAATTGTTTGAATAATCATGATTAAAAATAGAAATAAGAAAGCCAATTAGAATGATGACAAACGACGAAAGACTTTCTGAGAGTCATAATGACTCTAAATGTGATTGTAATAAAAATTCAAACGAGACTTGTCTAAATGTTCTTAATATGGCGACACACGACCACGTAACACCAATTATCAAGGGACCGGAGACATTCGATGGGTCAGAAACAAAATTAGAAGAATTCCAAATAAGCTTTGAGAGTTATTCAAAGATTTTGAGATTTATGGAAGAAATAAAATCAATTTTATTTACAACATTCATGACCCCAGAGGCGACAAACAAATATGAGAAAACACAAGGAGGCAGCTGAGAAACAAGAATGAGAAGTGCATTCTCGAAAGAGAAAAATATTTTTGAGATAATGAAGGAGCTTGTAGAGGTTAGAATTGGGGATAAAAAATCCATCAGAAGTATTTAAAAAGATTGATGAACTAGTGGAAAAACTAGTTGTGAAAAAAACTAGGAAAAAGGAACTTTCAGATCTAGGGTACGCCAACGCAATCGAAGATAGAGAAGTAAAAAGAGAAATGACTCTGAGAAATGCCACAAAAGTAGGAGATAGAAAGAATATTCAGGAGAATATTTACGAATTTGAGCTGAATGACAGGAATATAAGAGTGGACGCGTACACAACAAACGAAAATAAAGAATGGAAGAAAGTAGAATATAGAACAAGAAGACCGAGACCAAGATACGAAGAGTGAAAGATCGAAGAACCAAGAAGAAATTTTAAAGCGAGAAGGGTCATATGTCGGGCCTGCCATGAAGAAGGACATGTGAGACGAGAATGCCCAAATGTTAAATGCAACCACTGTAACAAGAAAAGGCATGTAAGAACACAATGTTGTGAGAATCCAAACAGATTTAGAGAGCGCGAACAAGCTGGAAGAGAAGATACAAGAAATAGAAGAAATGACCGAAAAGAATACACAAACACAAAGTACAGAGGTCAGATGGGATATCCGAATAGAAGAGACCAAGTAGCAGAATTAGAAAACTTCGATGTCGAGTGGGAAAGAATATCGGAAAGATCGATTAAAGAGAAAGTCTAACAAGAAGAGAAAATATTACAAATACGAAAAATTTCAGAGACGAACAGGGAAACGAGGAGGCACGGTCACAGGGAGAAGTGATCAGTGCACTTCACTAAGAAACGAATGTATGGATATGTTTGACTGTATGAATGATTGTTTGTGTGATGACGTATGTTATGTATGGGATGCTGTTGAAAATATTCCTCACGAGTTGTGTATATTATATGGTGAAAACAAAATACCCAATGAGAAATGTGACAGTTTGATCACAGAAAAAGATGAAGAAAGAAGCACAGAGATAATGAAAATATCAAAGTTTAAAATAGAATACGATGAACTGAAAGGGAGAACTAGTATAGAATTTCAAATAAAGAATAAAAAAGTCCGATGTCTATTGGATACGGGTGCACGAGTCAATGTAATTAAAGTAGACATACTCAAAAATATGAAAGATGTCAAAATAAAGGAGACAAAAAGACGCATACACTGTGCTAACTACTCGGAACTAGTAAATTACGGAATACTACAACTAAAGATTAAGATTGAAAGAATACATAAAACAGTGGACTGTTTTGTGGTATACGATTTGGAACCCGAAATGATTGTAGGAATAGATTTTCTAAATAAATTCAATAAATAAAGAAAGAAACAGGATAAAACGGAGGAGTGCTGGTAATAAGCGATACTTTAACTGACGAAGACAGACTTAAAAGAATAAGGGAAATATATACAGATAAGATAGATGGATCATTAATGAAATTACTAATAGAATATAAAACGATATTTATGGCGGACAAATGGGATATCTGGAACACCACACTAACTAAGCATAAAATTGAAACGCAATGAGAACCAATATTTGTAAAACCTTACCGACAGTCAAAACACTGAGGTAAAACTAGAGGATATTATCAAGAATCATGAGGAAAATGATGTCATTGAAAAATGCAGTTCACCGTGGAATTTCCCGCTAGTATGCGTATGGAAAAAAAGACAAACAGAATATCCAAGTATGTGTTGATTTTCGACAATTAAATAAAGTCACAATCAGACCAGCATTTAAAATGCCAAATGTAGAAGAAATGCTAAATACATTAAATGGAGCGAAATACTTCAGCACGATCGACTTGGGGAGTGCATATCATCAAGTTGAATTGGAGAACGATTCAAAAATAAAAACTGCATTTTCGACAAAGAACGGCCAATATTGTTTTAAAAGAATGACATTCGGAATCACAGCTGCCCTAACGACATTTCAAGAACTAATGACAAGAATGTTAGGAGAATTAAACTGGAAAGAAGCAGTTGTATACTTAGACGATATTCAAATCTTCGCAAAAGACAAAGAAGACCATTTCAGACGAGTCGAACACATATTTCAAAAGATTAAAGAATCGGACCTTCGGATAAACCCTGAAAAGTGTCAATTCATGGTAGAAAAGACAAAATTTTTAGGATATGTCGTGAGCAAAGATGGTATAGAGACGGATAAAACGAAAATTGAAGCAATCGAAAAATTTCAAAATCCTTCACGTATTAAACATTTAAGAAGTTTCTTGGGGCTAACGAACTATTATAGAAAATTTTTGAAGGATATTGCAAAATATTCAAAAATACTAGAAGGGTTATGTGGAAAAAATAAAGATAAAAAATTGACATGGAAAAAGGAATGTGTCGAAGCATTTCAGACATTAAAAGATAAAATGACAAAAACACCGATCCTAGCATATCCAGATTTTTAAAATGAGTTTATACTGGATACAGACGCCAGTTTTAATACAATCGGGACAGTACTTGCACAGAAGGATACATAAGGAAGGGAAAGAGTAATTGCATTTGGATCCCACAAGATAAACAAACACGAATTTGAATACTGTATTACAAGAAAAGAATTATTGACAATCTATTACTTTACCCAACACTTCAAACATTTCTTATACGGAAAGAAGTTTCTACTTAGAACGGACCATAAGGCCATCACATTCATGATGACAACGAAGAACCCAATAACTCCACAATTCCAAACTTGGATAAACTTCGTTAGTGGACTAGACATGAGGATGGAATACCGCAAGGGCGAAAAACACACCAATGCAGACGCAATGTCGAGAAATACATGTGAACTATGTGTACAATATCAGACAATGCACGATTTTTATTAAGAACACCAACATGGCTTTTCAAACTTTTATTTTCATTACAATCAGAATTGTCTTTTGGACAACTCTCAGCGAAACTCTCGTCATTCGACATCGTTCTAAATTGATAAT
>MQRK01251317.1:17910-33277 GCA_001938485.1 Girardia tigrina
TATATATATATATATGTGTGTGTGTGTGTGTGTGTGTGTGTGTGTGTGTGAGAGAGAGATATTACAAAGTTTATAAACATTTCCCTTCATCGCCCCTTATATAATTTTGATTTTCTTTCTCGACTCCCCTAGTACATTTTCATATAATATTTTAACATCCTTATACACAAATGCCATTCAACTACACAATATAATAAGTTTAACAATTACACAGATTTGCTAAAAATTATTTTTCAGTTGCATAGGATATTTTTGCTGAATTGTATATTTTAAAGATCACCGATTCCAAAGTTGACTTCCATAACATTCCATCGCGTACAGATTTATTGCAAAATAAAAAGCAATAAATAAAAGAACTGATTATTTAAAATGAATTTAATATTTATTTTCTTATAATTACTAAAAATTTGTTTCTTATATTTATAAATTATTTTAAGTCTACTCTTTTTTCTAGTAAAACATGCTCTTTTTTTCTATAAGGCCGAACTCTTTTTCGATAACTCTCTTTTGTTTCGCGATTGAGTATCCCGTAGTAGTCAGGTAACGCTTTTCAAAATCCCGAACATCCTGATGAAATCATACACCTTTTCTTCACAGTAGGCTTCCAATTTTTTAGGAAAATAGTCGATATTAGAATGTAAAAATGAAGGTTTAGGCTCATTTTGCATCCTTGACCTACATATACTGCCAGTATGTGTTTTACGGTCATGTGTTTTATAGTCATGGTCCTTAGTATTACACATACACTTGTGAATTAAATTTCTGTCCATGCTTCTTTTTCCTTGTCAATAATTTCGGGAATTTGGAACAGAGATATCTAAAACAATCCACAATTCTTAGTAGTGATTTGAAAAAACTGCTTTATGAACCTCTATTTAATGTGGAAAGGTGGCAATAACACTTTTTATGGCATAATCAAAGTTGTATCAATGATGTTTTTTCTCAACGGGGCTAAGATTATTTTGAGTTCAGTTAAGTAAGTCTGGCTGGAATTGCCATAAACAAATAAATTAGGGATATTTTGTATAACCGCGTTACTGATTTCATAATATGGTAAGCCTTTTCAAATCTCAACACGGCACTTGTGTTTCTACGTGTCATTGCTTTTGTAAAAAATATTTCTAGAAATCTGGATTAATGATATTGATGCTCTCATTATTTGATTTTTTCAAGATTCGTAGTCAAGTTGTTATAGTTTTCTTTCATTGGAATAGAGTATCACATAGGGAGAGATGCAAATCCCTTCTCATTATATTTTGAGGCTAGTTTTAGACGAAACAATGAATATATGACATTCTGATGAATCATATTTTGTTTCAAAGCTCTTCATGATTCTTTGAGCATCATTACAATAAACAATATTTTCCTCTTTCGAGAAAAACTGAGTAAATTCTCTTTTTTTTGTCTGTACCATAAAAATGACGTACCAGATGATAATATGTTTTTATCCTTCATCCTAGAAATTCTGCCACATCTTTCGAAAGTCTTAATTCTCTAACTCAATCGTTCAGCTCACATTGAGAAAAAATATGAGCTCGCATGTCAACAGAAAAATCTGCACTAGAAACGCCTGAAAATCCAACGAAACTTGATTATCAGAAATATCATAAGTGATTCTAAAAAAACATATCGTACTTTGTAATACTTCAAATTAATTACAACTTGTGTTGATACATTTCACAAATAAATACCGTATATTACCGCGTATAATGCGATCCCACGTATAATGCGACCCCTATAATTTTGACAAGGATATCCTGCAGAAACCTAGCGTCCATGTATAATGCGATCACTATATTTTTTAAGCCCTTTCAAACCTTCAAACCGTAAAAAAACAGTTCTAACATAAAAAAATAAATCATCTAAAAAAAACAAATCATTTATTAATTAAATTCTTCATCGTCACTCTCTCCGAACATTTAGGCCAAAAATTCATCTGCTGCAAAATCATCACCTGTATATCCATCATTATCATCATCGTCCACTTCTTCCTGTTCTTCATTGTCACTTTCATAAATGGCATCATCTTCAGTCCCATCCAAAGCATTGCTGATACCACATTTCAAAAATGAATTCTTTATTATGTCCGATGGAATGGACTCCCATGCTTTTTTTACCAAGTTTTAATACGGGCAATGTCCGGCTTCTATAAATTTCCGTGTTTGGTTAAAGTTGGAGCTCCAGACGACATCCAGTCCGTCCATTTGGCGCGTAGCCGGTCTTTGAATGGTTTATTATTGCAAACGTTCAATGGCTCTAGGACCGATGTTAGACCGCCTGAGATAATCGCAAGATCGGTTTTCATTTCACGTGCAGTTTTCTTGCAACTGTCACTCAGATGGACCCGAAACATATCCCATACTAATAACGACTTTTTCTGAATCAAAGCACCTACACGGCCATTCCAAACAGTTTGCAGCCAAAGTTTGACACCTTCTTCGTTCATCCAGTCTTTTGAATGAGCGCGGACAATAATCCCTAACGGAAACTTGACATTTTTTTGGGATTGACTTCCTCTTAAAAATAAATATTGGTTTTAGTTTCGTTCCATTGGCCATGCACGCTAAAACAACTGTAAAATGAGTTTTCTCGTGACCCTTTGTTTTAACTGAAACGCTTTTGTCACCGACGGCATTAACAGTTCTGTTTCCCGGCATATCGAAATACATTGGTGTCTCATCCATATTCCCTATTTGCGATAACTCATATCCATGGCGTTTTCGCATAATTATTACAAATTTCTGGAAGGAATCCACCTTTTCTTCTAATTGGTTTGGTAGCTTCTGCGAAATTTTTGTGCACTGTCTTAGTGTCAGGTCATACCGTTCCATAAATCTATTGCAATAAAAGTTTTAATGCCAAAAGTTCCTATGAATTGCAATTTTTCAACTGTAGAGCACGAAAACGAATTGCATTAACTGTCACAATGTAGCCTTCTTGTCTCTGCATAACTACCCACTCATCCAGGTCATATTCTATTTCAGGAAATGAAGCTACATCTCCTCGCCTAGAACGCTTTATTTTCGTCATCTTTTCCAAACTCTCTTTCTGTTTACACCATGCACGAATTTTGCTTTCACCAATTCCAAATTTCCTCATTGCAGCACAGTTATTACGTTCTTCTGCAAACTTGACTACACGTAACTTGAATCCAACTTCATATGACATACGCTTTCTTTTCTGACTCATGTTTAAATTAAAAGGTAAAAACTATTTTATTTTCCAAGATTATTTTCTATAATTATAATGGCGGTTTGACACGTTTGAAATAAGATAGCAAACCTTTGCACTTGTGTCTACAGAGTTTTTTTAGATTTATTCTATTCTACATTTTGAAATAGAATAAATTTAGTTGGAGTGTATTGCTTAATGACAAAAAAAACAATCACATTAATGTATTAATATTCCCATTAAATAATTTATTACACATTAAATTATCTAAATAAATAATTTATTATCGATTTAGTAATCATTTGGTAGTAATCATTAATCATCATTTGTAGTAATCATTACTCATTAATAATAAATGATTTAGATAACTTACTCAGAATTTATTACTCACGTATAATGCGACCCTATGTTTTCATGAGGACAAAAGTGGTATAATTTTTTCGCATTATACGCTGTAATATACGGTAACTGTTACACAAAAAGTAATATACATTTACAATTCAATTTCACAAAAATAAAAATTAATTTCACGAAAGTGAAAATGATATGGAATAGATTTTTAGTTTCTAAGACACACGATCCAAAGACATTTAATCCCAGTTAATCTCGAACACTTAATCTCAGAACATTTAAAAAAACAGATATTTTCATTATTATCAATTAATAATTATTTTTTTATTATTTGTCAATAATTATTGATTGCGTTACTAGATAAATGGATTTAGTTTTTAGAGAAATATATACTTTACAGATATTTCGAATAATGGAAGCATCGTGAAAAGTTTAATGAGAAAATCATATATTGATGTATAAAAAACGTGAAAATTCATTGCAAAGCGAGACCTTCAAAGAAGGAAGATACATAATAGCAGAGCAGAATCCATAGCAAACCCATGGAGGTAACAAATTAAAGTCACAAGTTCGGTTAGCCGTTCGTCTGTGAACAAAAACTTTTTAGGCGTAGGTGCTACACTTAGACTCTTTCTAGGAGCCGATCTAAAGTTGACCAGATACTGCTCTCATAGGTCTCCAAGAATGTGTATCAATCAATAAGGCTCTGTAGCAACATCGTAGCAAGCTGATGAACGCTGGACATCAAAAAAATAGTGAATTACCACCAGGACCTGTCGATGATAACTTTGAGTTTCCTTTAGACACCTTGCTATTTGTGACTCTGATTTAGTGGTTGATTCGAGTTATCATTCCAAACAGAAATGTGTTGATGGAAGGATTAGCTTTAGCTCAAATCTGGATTGCTGATGGAACCTTTGCACTTGTGTCTACAGAGTTTTTTTAGATTTATTCTATTCTACATTTTGAAATAGAATAAATTTAGTTGGAGTGTATTGCTTAATGACAAAAAAAACAATCACATTATATTGCCTCTAAAACTTCTTATTTTGACTGCAGCGCCAACAAAAAATTGGTTTATTTTTAAATTGCAGCAATTAAATCATTAAACGTTGCATTTCCTACGGCAACAGTACCAGGTTGTTATTTTCACCTTTTCCAGAGTATGATAAGCAAAGTGATATTGGAATGATATTGAAATGAAAATGAACTACGAAAATTATGACTTCATTTGTAATAGTGTGCGCTGTCTTGCAGCTTTAGCCTTTGTTCCAGTGTACAACGTAATGGAAGTATTTAATCTTCTCGCAGAAAACATGCCGGTTCACGATCAAAAGAATGAATTGCTGAGCTTCTATGAATACACTTACATTCGAAGTGAACAGTGGTTCAGACATTCAGCTGAGAAGAGACATCGTACTTTGAATGAACGAGCAACAAGAGCAATTAAGGCACTTGTGTTTCTACGTGTTGTTGCTTTTGTAAAAAATATTTCTAGAAATCTGGATTAATTACTATTATGTTACTTTTTGTGTTATGAATAAATATTTTAAAAATCGGAATTAACTGTTCAAGAATTAAATGTCTTCAAGATTAAGTGTCTTGAGGATTCAGTGTCTCTGGGATCAAGTGTCGCGGGATGATCTGATTTATATTATTCCAAAAGAGAAAGTTTAAAATTTCAATGCAACTGTCCCTTACAATAACCTAAAATATTATAAATTTGAATAAATAAATACTTTTTAAACAATAAAAGGATATATTCTTGGTAAAATTTCCTTGTGCTTTATTAAATAGCATGTTCCAATATTAAGATTAACTTGGTTATTCTGGAGATAATACTGTATCAATGGGCTCTGTCCATTCAGATTAAATAAAACATTATTTGTGACATTCAAGGGTCCAATGTTTAAGGACTGTGATTTTCAATTAAATTAATACATTTTTTTAATAAACAACTTGAGGAGTAATAACGGTTTTTGTTGATATTAATTCTTCGTGGTTTTTCTCCATTTCATCATCTTGAAAATAATAAATTAATTTTTACACTTATTTTTAACGATATTACACCTGAACAACCTAGTCGACTCTGTTTTTCTATAATTTTTTCTTTTATCTTTTGTTCTGTGGGCTTTAATTCTTGCATATTCCAGTGGTGCCATAAGCCCTTTGTTGGTCGCGTACCACTGATCCAATAGAAGACGAGTCTTATAATATCTTCAATAAATTCTTCATTAAACTGAACCCATGAATCTGGAAAACATTCAGATAAAGCAGCATAAAGAGCTTGGCTTAACAAATTTGGTAAAACCTGAAAATCATAAATTAACTTAAAGTCATTTGAGCTGTTTGAAAATTTTAATTAAATGTCAGTAAATTTTAAGGATAAAGTCATAAGAACTTTAAAAAAGCCATATAGTAAATGAAAGTATTTAGTTATTTAAATAATACTTTTAATATAACAAATTTTAAATAGTTTGAAGACATCGGCTATAACCATCAGGAAAGCTGAGTTGCTCCGGAAACGTTGAGTTCCTGTTACTCATCATCAGGTACTTCATGCACAAATAAGTACTCCGGAATAAGGTAACTGATTCAAAAAATGATGTTTTGTGTCCAATATCACGATGTGTTGAGGTTTTGAACATTTTTCTTCGTAATTTTAGAATGTAACGAGAATCTTTGTACCGAAACGTGTTTGTGTCTGATATTCTCTCCAGCAAATAATATAAAATTGTAAACTTAGTTAAAAACAAGAAAAAATGAAATAGATACATACGAAATTAAAATGATTAATATTACGAACATCTCATCGAGAAATGCAAACAAAATATGGCCTTATAGTAAATAATAACAATATAGTTATACTAATTTTGAAATTTAATGTGAAATATTGATCAATGTTATCCTCAAACGGCAATTGATAACTGACAAAAGTTTGTTTGCAAGAATGGAATTGATCATTTTAGTGTATGTTACTTAATGCTTAAGAATCATAAAATAAATGCATTTTTAAGCAATGATTTATTAGGAAAATGTTTTTTAATTTTAGTGAAGTTTAGTAATATGTATTAGTTTAATACATGGTGTGGATTGACCGGATGATGTGATTTTTATATCGAAACGAGTCGCTTTATTTCTATCTTTTGTATATAGATTTATATATAGGTTTTACTTTTCAATATTCGATATGTGAATCAAAGCGATTCTGTAAATCAGAAAACTTATCCTCTAAAAAAGAAGAAATTCTATTCTTACAGTGTAACCAAGGATCAAAAACCTTACTCGATCGACTAGACTGTGAATACTCTCTAATCCGGGTTTTGAAATGATGATTTGTCTGCCCAATGTCGGCTCTCAGCTTTTTCAATGACATTGAGTCTCTAGGCTATTTAGAGAGTCCACCAAAACTACAGAGTATGTAGAAGACCCTGATAGGGATTGAATTGCTTCAGTCTCCGAGATCATTTCGGCTTCTTTGTGAGAACCGACCACCCATGGATTGTATTTTCATCGTTCTGCAAGTCTTTGGCTGTACCTGTAGACTTTATACAGCCACGAAAATGACATATGAACTCTCACGTTGCATATAAATCAGTTATACTAAAAGACAGATGTGTTTCTGAGGAACTGATTATTTCTTCCACCTCCGTAGACATAGTCTGAGATTAAATAGCTAAACGACTTTGAGTTTTTGTAATATATTCGATATTTTGGTTGACTTCCTCAATTGTGTTGCTGAACTGGTTGATTTCCTTTGATTGATTCGATGCAATTCTGACAATTTTATCTCCGTCAAGTTTGTGAATCTTATTTAGATGTCTCGTTAGACACTCATTTGTTTTATAAGTCTTTTTTACGGCAAGTATATTGGAAAAGTGCATCTTCTTCAGTATTCATCGTCGCTGTTGTTTCTATCAGGGTGGAAGTGGCTACTGCGTAATAGTCTTTCTTGATATGTCTACTGAACTCTTTGTAGCATCCTCTTTTAGACATTGTAGAAGCTTCTCTCTCTACTTGACTAGTTTCGATACATATCTTCTTGTTTGATGAACTCGGTCTATTTTGAATACGGAGTTCACATACAGAGAGGTCTCTATAAAGGATAGGATTCATGAAATAATCATAAACTGCCTCATCTCCGAAAAGTAACTGTAATTTCTGTGACATTTTATCAGTATATATTAATTTTTAGGATTTTATTGGATATTAATGACAAAAAAGAGATTTATTTTACTCTTAAATAAATCGAAAACGATTTGTGGATGGCAAAATTGTCTTTTTTATAAATTCGATTGTCAAGGTTATAAAAACCCGTATATTGGAGAGACGAATCGTCATCTTAAAACAAAGATTAATGAAGATTCAAAATCAAGTCAATCGAGTAAGGTTCTTGATCATTGATGAGATTGTAAAGGATGAGTTTTCTATTTTACAGAAGGGCTTTGATTTACATTATGAGAGACAGTTCTGTGAATCATTATTGATGACACTAACATTCATTAATAAACATTCAACATTGGGAAAGTAAGGCCGTCTCAATTCATAATATCTTTAATTAAAATAAATAAGAAATTTTGTCATTAATATCCAATAAGTTTTATGTTATGATTATTTTTATTGATATTAATGATATTAATATTGCTATAGATATTTACATTTCTGATTCAAAATGCTAAAAAAATATAGGTTTTAATTATAGATATTTAATAATAAAAGTGATAAAACTTGTATAGATCTTAACGATGTGGAAACTGAGGTCCAAGATTTTTTCATTACAAAACCTTAAGAGTTGTTCTATCGAGTAGGAATCAAAGAATAGGCAGTGTACATAAGCGTACGAGAAGTGGTCAATGACGAAAACAAGGAACTTGTTGCAGCTTATATTTCTAGTAATGCATTAGTTTTGTGTTTTGAATGTATGATTTTTTATCAACACTGCTAATTATTTATTACTTACCTTTGCAATATTAGAGACGAAAATATAAATTAATTTGATAATATTACTTAACAAAACTTTACTTTTTTGAATTTCTCTTGATAATATAAAGACTCCGTTGAAATTTTATAAAGAAATTCTACATAATTTTTGGCGGCTCGAGAGAAATAATTAATTAAATCTCTTTTATCAATGTCAGATCCATACTTGAATATGAAAAAATACCAAAATATATCCTAACAGTTATGTTTAAAGAAAATATAACAAAATATTTTTACCTTAAGAATATCTTCAATTGATTGATAATAGAACCATTTTTCAAAAAAGTTTTTATAATTTATCTATTGATTCATCAATATAAAATAAAATAAAATATTAGATACTATATAAGCTAATGGTTGTGCTTTCTGTACCCTGTGAAGAATAAAATTGGCGTTGACCGATCCTGGTAATACAGTTACTTTGCTCGTGTTAAATCCTGGATGTTGACAAAGCTAAAGAGGTAACTTTAATAAAGAATTACATATTTTTGAAACAATTTAAAAATTTTATTTATTTCATGTATTTTAATACCTATTTTTGCTAAATTTAAAGTCTACTTTAATATATTTAATTAAAGAAATAGGAATATTAAGAAATAAAAATATTTTGAAGTCATAACAAAAAGTGCGGCTGGTTATTCAAACAAACAGGTATGTAAAGTTTACATTGTGTATATACGTATATATGTATATATATGTATGATTTGGTGAGTAGGAATAGTTACATAATAAATATTACATGTTACTAACTGAAATAACAAGGTTCGTTATGTAATAATTGTTGTGTGATTGCTGATGAAATTGATTGTGTAAAGTCAGTTGTGATGATAGAATAATATTGGTTCGTTGTTTGATATTGAATGTATGTTGATAGTATCTGTGTGTTTAAGAGTGTAAACCAATGAAAAGGCCTTGAAAATGTGAGTCATTATAATATCACTATTTTCCCGATTAAATAGTCGAGATTATTGATATTGTGTTATAATTAATAAATCTTAGAATCGGAATCAGTCATTTTATTTTAAATGGATATCAGTTTTAAAGTTTAAATATAATCTAAAGAAATAGTAAAAATGATTTTTTTCTTACTTCAATAAATTTTGGAAGAGTTTTTTCTTCAGATTTTTCCAAAGATGGTTTAGATGATTTAATACATCTTTTTGCTATTTTTTTTATTCTTTGTGGCTTATTAAATGCAACAGCTAAAATGTCAAATCATTTGTAAAGATATATAAAAACATTTACAAAAATAATAAAAAATAACGAAAACTAATATGCAGTGTTTCTTCCAGCCCATGGGGGGGGAACATTCCCCCCAAAAAATTTACCGTTTCCCTCTCAAAAAATTCCAATTATAAGCCCTATTTAGCAATAAACACCCAAATGTTTTCAAGTAATGACACTCAAATAATGAAATACTATGCAAATGATGGAGCAAAACAACAGCACACATACACACGTAAAAATAAATGGGTTTCTATCATCCTGTATAGATATTAACATGGGCTGAATATATTGTTTCCTTGAAAATATTGTTTTGAATGTGATTGAAGAATTTAACGTATTTCAAAATCACATAGTCATTCTCCAAATGAAAGAGAATGTGACATACTCTAGTGAAGTTATTCGCTCTCTTGTCAACACGAGCGGGGTGCTAAGTGGCACCTTTCCAAATCTTTCCACATTAGCTTCCATTATTCTCCTGTGTCCTTTGGGTACGCCTACTGTCGAGAGCTCCTTTAGTGCATTGAATCGAAGCGAAACTCGACCTAGACATCGACTCTCTCTCACAAATTTAGAAGAGTGTATGCTCATTTCTATTGACAGAAAGGATAAACTTTCTGGTGAGAAAGCATGCGAAATTCTTCATATTTGGTATAGACAAAAGGAGAGACGAATTCACATCTATATTATGCATTAGTTACTAATAAATCTTTTATCTTTGGTGTTTGTGTTGACTTGCTGATTGTATATCAAGGTTAACTATATCGTTGTAATACCAACACATGCAATCAATTAAAAAACAACTAAATTCTAACATCCCCTAGAAGACGAGGTTCCCCAAAACCGTTAGGCTGAAGGAAATACTGTTAATACGGTAAATAAAAAATTTATTATATGCATTTAATTTGTATGTACTTGATTTTTAAATTGACTTTTAAATTGAAAATTAATTTTTGAAACAAAATTTTTATTGTATTGATGACAGGGAAGCAAGACTGCCAAAGAAAAGCATGTTTTGTGTCAAACAATATTATTTCTCTCGCAGTGTTGCATAGGTTATGCAAGAATCTGAAAAAAGATGTGTCTGAAGTGTGAAATGACATACAATTAAGGACTTAACTAAAAGTTTTGAAGATACAGACAGAGGATAAGTACGAGGAGTGATCAAAAAATTCATTAGAAAATTACGAAAACAAGGAACTTGTTATCGCTTCTCTCGCAAATCATACAACCATATCTTACGACGTTTAAGTTGCAGTTAAAATATAAAAGGTTCAAGCTTTCAGAACATAATTAAAAAGTTAGGTTTAAAATTATAGATACAACTTTTTCACCAAGAATTCAGTGAAGATTATTTTGACAGCCAATTCGAGTTCTGTGAAATGTTTCAGAGTCTATGTAAAAATTTCATAAAATGATCATCTTAATAAGTAAAACTGCGTCTACTATTCTGTGGATAATCCATATCTTGTTTCTGACAAAGGAGTAAATAGTATTAATATTGTTAAGTTTGGTATGGTATACCCAAAAATAATTATTTTAACTAATAATTAGACAATATGTTTTACAACACCGTGACTGATGACTTTCATTTAACAATGATCAATAATTATGTGAGGCTACATTTTCATCAGGTGGCGTATCACAATTGTGGTGGCAACAAGATTGAGATCCACCCAATTATGCTGGTGTGGTTCGTGAAAGACTCAATTATTCTGTTTCCGTGACGCTGGATACGTACACGTGGGTTATTGGAATGGCCACCAAAAATCTAGATTTGAAGCCTATGTATTTTGCTGTTTAGAGATTTGTAAAGAGAAAGTTTCTCAACAGAAACCAAAAAAACGTTTTCTTTTGTTTTGATACTTTGTCATCATGTGACAAAATGAATAACTTCAGTGTCAACTTTCCCGACAGACATTTTGAAACTTCGCTCACCATTAATAATTTGAAAAAAAATATTTGTTATTAATTTAAAATTAAGAAAATGTCATCGCTAATATCTGTTCAAATAAAAATGGTTCTAAAATTCTTTTATTTTTCAAACAAAAACAATGTTGAAGCATAAAAGTATTACTATAGATTGATCCTAGTGAGTTCTCTGATTAGTAAAAATTACACCCTCACTTTATTGAGAACAACTTAATCGATTTCATTTAGCAGTTTCATTATAAAAATAAAATCCAGTGATCTTTCAGTATGATAATACTCGAACTCATATTGCAAAAGCCCCTTGATGAACTATTCAAGTAAACAAATGAGATTTTTTCCGCATCTGGTGTACTCACTGTATTATACTCACCAGTGGATTTTCACTTGTTTCGTGCTCTATGAACGAATTATCTGGAATTTTCTACAATAATAAAACAAACTCATTTTTTTATTTTAAATACAAATTATGTTTACAAACGCAAAATCCAAAATATTCTGGCTAAACGTTTGGAGACAGTGAGAAATATTACCGAAGAATACTTTGTTGATTAATGATTTTATTTTGTTATTAAATAAAATATTTTAAAGACGCATGAAGTTATGTATCAATCCACAGATACCAATTTATCATAATGCACCGTAAATAACAGTTGAATTACAGCAATAAACGAAAAAGAACACGTCGAAAGGGGACATTATTCATTATAATTTAAGCTATTATTTTTATTTAAATGTTAACTAAATTAAACAGCGCTAATCTACAAGCCATCAAAACTATACGACACTCTTACTAGAAACAATAGAAAATACACCGGCAAATTTTTCGATTTCTTTTTTTTCTAATGCAAAACAAAATAAATAAAGATATGTTTAAAAATAAAAAAAGAGTTTCTTATCACAGACCTGTTTTGTTTATGTTGCGTAAGCCACCAGAGTTATCAGTCGTATCTACACTACTGTCACTGTCAGAATCGTCAAACGACAATTTTGTTTCGAAACCTTTGATTTGTTCTTCTAATTTCGATATCTTTTTTTGAATATCATTCATTGATCCAATAGAATAAGCTAATTACGTTTATTTGATTAAATAAAAGGAAATATTATTGAAATATTGAAATAATACGAGATTTTGATAATTCCCTGAGTTTAATGAATTCAATCTTTTTCTTTCTTACAGCATCGGTGTCATCCAAATTTTCCACCATTGGACGCATCGGAGAACTAATTCGATTGAATTCATTCATTTTTTAACAAACTTATTATGCAATTATAGAAAAATAATAATCTGATTTGAATAATCCAATTTACAATTCTAATTTCAAATAAAACAAGAGTTCATTGTCATAACTTTTTGTTATTTATATGATTTAAACAAATCTTCATGAAATGGAACTTATACTTTAAATTTTAGAAATCTCAAATTTAATAGGAATTTGTTAATTTCGGATGAGAATAATTTATTTTATTTTAGAGACTTTTAACCACACTTCTTCCGATATCACAAAATAAAGGGATTCACATATTTTTCCTACAATATATTTACTTAAATATCTCAGATGATTAAAAAAAGTAGAAAAAAATATTTTAGGAAACTTATGTAAAAATTCGTGACTTATGTTTGGTAAGAACTAAGATGTATTGATAATATATTGGGGAATGTACATATTTTACTAAATAGAGAAGTGTATGTTACTTTTTCTGTCGAGATGAACAGTGAATTCATTTGGAAAACTATCTCTAAATCTCTGAAACATTAAAAAATATTTCAATCGAGAAATAAAATTAGAAAATCATGAAATCAAATCTAATTATGAGTTGCTGAAAGATTGAAAAGGTAAACAATACAAGTGAAAAGTCTTAAAGTATGCCACAGCTAAAAAACACCTAATATATGGAAAGACAAGGCCTTGAGCGGACGCTCAGTCAGCTGAGACAATGCATCAATTATCAACCGGAAAAATGATGCTGACATATAATTTTGTATATGATAAGTTCACTAAATTTGTAGGAGAAATAACTTACGAACAAATTAGTGGTACGAAAACTGCATCCATAAATTTAGAAATATATTTTACCATTTGGTACAAGTAAGGTTTTGGTGCATTAAAATGTGTTCCAAATCAGCAATTGCTGACAAAGTATTTATTCAAAAATTTCCGAACAAAACCAAATAGTTCGAGCTGATTGTGATCCTACAGCTTGTTGGTGTATCGGGTGAATATCAATAAAAATAGAAGTAAAAATAATAAGATATATGTGATATTTTCAATATTTATTTGATATACACACTACAAATATTTAATCGAATTACAAAAAGGGCTTAAACCTTATGATAAGAATTTATATTTTGCGATAATACCGAGAAGAGTATTCTCTTTCTCGGATTATTTTAAAAATATATAAGAATATGTTAATCAAATATATAAGGATGATTTATCCGTACTTTTCGACAGTCACGTAAATTAGTTCACGATTCAACTTTGACTTTGATTCTGACTTTTTTATGATTCTGCTTCTTCCTTTCACAAATGATGACGCCTTTATATATATTCTTTTTGATTTAATTATCTCTGCGTGAGATAATTTATACAGAGAGACTTTTCAGAATTTTTGAATATGTAATTAAGTCGACCTTCGAAATTCTTCTAAACTCTTAAAATATAATTAGGCTGACCTTTTCAATTTTTAAAATATAAGTTTCTTGTAATTCTTTTGATGTGTCCTTTTCTTTTAAAATCCTACTCTTTTTATAGTCTTTCTTTAAATATATTTGTCTTTATTTATCTTTTTAAATATAGTGTTTTCCTTCCTTTCATAAACATTCTTTTATTCTATTTAGTTTATTTATCTTTTTAATCAATTTTATTTCTATAATTTATATATAATCTATATTTAATATTGTAAAAGGATAAATAAAGTTTTATTTTATCCATTAATTAAAACAAAAATTATTTTTTTCAATATTTATATTATTTATTATCTCAGCTAAGCACAAATCAAAATGCTCCATTTAACTGGCTGCTTATTTTGACACTTTGGCCAGATCGATTTGGCAACTTATTCGAGTTATGAAATATCGACTCCGACGCGAATGCATTGTTGAAAATTGCAAGAGATTCATAAATCAATTAATAAATATTATATGTAAAAAACCAAAAATAGTTAGCATTACTGATAGCATGCTGATAGCATTCACTTCGTTTCCGGTGTCTAATAAGATCTTTTTACTGTTCCCATTGATCCGACCGTAACACATTGGTTTGTTCTGATCTTTTACTTTATAACTGCTCTTCTTTACTCGAAGATTATTCTGTTCCTTTTGTTTCGGAAATGTTTCTTTCACCGCTCTGGCATACTACTTCTTTGCATTTGAAATATGACAAATGTTCGGTTCTTCCGTACATGTTCCCGTGTCTGTTTCACTTTCATTACTGGATATACTGGTAGACTCGACTTAGACTCTTTCTTCGAAGGTTAACTCCGGTAATTCTTTAAAACAACGAATTCTTACTTCTTTCATAAAGTCTTTCTTTGACTGGCCATCCTTCTGTCGAATGCCGAATAGTTTCATCCATGATAAAATATCTGACTTCTTTCGTCCGAACAGCTTCAAAAAAGTTTCCTTGAGCCATTCGAAACTCTTTTGGTTTTGGGTGTAACCCCACTGCGACTTCAGAAAACACTGAACATCTTCCTCCAAGTATTCCAT
>MQRK01251318.1:8274-24335 GCA_001938485.1 Girardia tigrina
TATATATATATATATATATATATATATATAATGGTCAGAATAGACTCAAACTATCGCATTAAAAGTAACCAAAGATTGTGAAATTACTGTAGGCAACTCCATAAAGGTTTCTGCAAGCAAATTGATAAAACTTTAAAATTTAATGAAAATTTTAAAAAATATATAATTTTTTTTAAATTATTCCAAATATTCGACGTTGCCCACCTTATGGATATGTCCAAGCAGTGATATGGGTACACTCTTGGTTCACAAGGTTGTCGATTTTAGTTCGGTACTGGTACAGTTGTTATGGGAGTGAATGTCAAATATGGATTTATCGTTTTTTAGATATGGAATTTGATAAAAGCGCAAGTTTCTTACCAAAAAAATGAAATCATGATCGCTATGATTCACCTTTGGCTAATTATATAAAAATAATTTTTGTCAAAAAATTAATATGGTCCTCGTTATCCGCCCATCGTCAATCCAGATATCATTTCACTAGTCTAGAAAAGACAATTCTAATGGTATATCTGTTTAGGAATTCCATAATTAAAATCCTAATTTATAATTTTTATTCCTATTTATATTCAAATGTATCCATTTCCTGCGCCAAAGGTAGTTATTCAAAATCTTTAAAGACTCAATTCATTTTTATTTTATTAATTGTGAATGTCGATATTGCTGAATTGTTTTCGCATAATAAAAAGATAACATTATTATTTCGAATTCAAATCTAGACTAAGAGTTATTTTTCTGGATTTGTGAATTGGACGAACTTGTGTCGATTAGTCTTGTTTTGAATTTATGAGTCATCGTGTGAAGATTAAAATTAAACAGTTGATTGGCTCGCTCTAATTGATTAGTCAACAATTTATATTGATTTCGGAAACGTTTAACAAAATCTACACCAAACTTGAGGGATTTGGCCAAAAGATTTCGTTTAATGTGAAACTTATTATAATATCGTTTTTCTATGTTTATTTATTAACTATTTCATATACTAAAATTAAATTTCAGTATATATATTTTTAATCTCTTCATAAATTTACAAATTTTAATTTTTTAAATGATTATTTGTTTTAAAATATTTTATGGTTGATTATTTGTTTCAAAAAATTGAAATATTTGCCGACTGATTATTGTTTTGATGAGGATCGAAAAGTTTTTTGTCACTGATTATTTTTTTGAACGAGAATTAAAAATTAATTTTCAAATTTTGTTTTGATCTGTTACTGAAAAATATTTTTCACGATTTCATTGTTTTGTAAGATGAATTTCGTCAAATTACTGAAATTACAAAATTTCTTTTCTTTATTATTTTTTGATATCCGAATATCAAGTATTTTTCAAAGGAAATTTTGAGAAAGAACTTTGTGCGAATTAAAAAATTTCGAATAAAGGTGAACTCATAGTTATTTCAAAAAATGGCACAGCATTAGCATGACTCTGCAACCACCGGAAAGTCTCTAAGACAACATGTAGACTATCGAAACAATCGGTTTATTGAGTGTGAAATTCCGCTTTAGTTCCACCTAGGGTCTCCGTACTCGGGTTGGAATTTCAGAGAATGATAAATTCGTCCATATCTGATCTTCCTGACCTTAAAATTTTAATATTTTAATTAAAAAGATAAATCAACAAGGACATTGTTGATTCCTTTACAATAATCTTCTTTCTTTATAATTCGACAACAACACATTACAGTAAGCCCGATTCAATACTGGTATGACCGTCTTTCAATACCGGTTTTTTCGGTACGACACTTGTGTCAATTTATTGTTTTTATCGAATTCAATATAAAAATAACAAAACACAGATATTTGATTTACGCTCTTTGGCAACAGGTAGAGCCCTTAACTTTGCGATCAAGAGTGTACCCATGGCACTGCTAGGACATACATGAGGCCTTATGCGAATAGCTTGGCTAAATTGAAAATTATATTTTGGCAGAAACCTTTGCTTTTTCAACTTTTTTTATAAACTATTTTTTCCTCAGCAACGCCGGAAAGTATTAGTTTTATTTAAAACAAAACATGTGCTTAATTAATTAGTCACTAGTAAAAAAGGCAAATTAGCGATTACCCTATAAGGTGAGTTTTTTCTTTGTCATAACTTTATGAATTGAAGGTATATTTTGAAATAAATACATTTTTTATATTCCGTATTAATTATAGTTTATTTTGTTATATCTTTTATTGAAGAATTGAAAAAAACAATAGTAATTTATTTTTTACTCTGGTTATCCCACTATTCGATAGATTTCCCATGGTAAAATACAACTTGCTTGTTTTAAGTGTTTAAAAGTTGCTCCGAAAATTAGGCTATCCAAATCAGCAATCGGATCCAAACTACTCGGTTTATTTTTACGCATGGAATTTTCAAAAGATTTATTTGCTACTTTATAGTACAGCTAGAGTTCTGAAACTTTAGACATATATCAGAACAGATGACAATGCTATATTTGAGCATTTATATGTAGTTAAATAGAGTTTTTGATTAAATTGTGATCAATTAAATTTTTTGTTTACAATAGAAGCCTAAAATTTCACCCATACATAAAATTAGAAGATATTTTGAAGCCTACGAAGGTTTGGGATGAATTTCTTTAATTTGTTATAAAGGTTATAAAATTAGATCTTTCCTAAAATGTCCACTGTATATCAAAATATTTCCAAAATGCTATCTATTCAAAAACTAACATTTTAAAAAATTATTTATTTTTAATTTGTAATGCATGAACGTCTATGGTCATTTATGATATAGTTCATTCTGAAACGATATTTATTAATCGTTTGGATTTTATAGGGTTTGTAATGTTTTGCTGAATGGGATTTTAAAAAATATTTGAGACTTAATGTGTGTCGAATTCCTTTTTATTAGATGATTTCATATTTTTAACGAAAAATAAGACCATTTAAATTTAAAAATTAATTTTAATTTATAACAATAGTAAAAAAGCAATATATAGTAGAAACAAAAATTGGAACGCCATTTTTTAAAATTAATTTTAGTAAAAAAAACGGCATTCCGGTTTTTTTAAACAATTGGCCATTATTTTTTGAATTTTTATATAGTATGGAAAGTATTTCAAATAAAATTCTAAATTTTCGTGTTTTCACAAACAATTTTTATTTATTTAATTATTTATTTTATCTAACTTTATCTTTTTCAAGCTTGAGATTTATTTGGTTTATTAATTGAAATAGTCAAATAATAAAAATCTGTGTTTAACGGAATCATGTTTAGAAGCTGCTAGTATATAATCACACATTTGCTATACTGTTGATAGACTCGTTTTTATTTCCACCAACTTTCATTTGTTAAATTTGCAGCTGTATTTATGAATTACTTTAAGGAATTCATTTTGTTATTCACTTTTTAATTATTAGCTGCAACAAGCACCCCTCCAATGGTGAATGATAAATATTTATTTAAAAAATATATTTAAGAAGAAATATTATTATTCAATACATTACATATTGTAATTTCTTTTGTTATTTATCGACAAAAATGAAAATAATGAATTGGCAATTTTTCGAATAGCGTAAAAACTTGAAATTTATATCCTATAAAATGAATGTATCTTCGAATCTTCTTCGATCACAGAATATGTTTAATGCATTTGATTGGAAAATATGATGTTCAAACTCAAAGAAAAACAGCAGCATTTGGTAAACAGATCGACATTCATCTTGCTCCACGACAATGCCAAACCACATACTGCACTTCAGATCGTGACAAAATTACAGGAACTTCAGTTGGAACTGTTGCATCATCCAACATACTCACCATACCTAACCCCAACTTACTATTATTTCTTCCTGAATTTGAACAATTTGTTGATAGGAAAAAATTTAATTCCGAAGATGCCGTAAAAATGGCCTTTCAGGTAATTATTCATTCTCGCCCACCAGATTTTTATTTAAATGGCATCAAGAAGCTCCTACTCAAATGGCAAAATTGTGTCAATAATATTGGTGCATACTTTGATGAATGACATAAATATACATATTCTTAAATTATCAATAAATATTGACTTTATTTCTACAAATCTCTTACTTGACGACTTAATATTACTTTGTATAAGTATTGCTACGTGACATAGGACTTCGAGGACATGCAAGAAGCTTTTCTAGCCATAAGAATAATTTTAAACATAAAAATATGTTATTGATTTCTGGAAGTATCTATTTTAATAAACTATAATTAGATTTTCATATACATTCAGGTGCAAAATTTAGTGAACGCTTGTTGTTAAATTGTCTTTTGCACCCAACTGCAATTATATTGACAAAAGCACACCAAAATACAACGATTTTATTAGAACATTATAATAAGATACAAATTTATCAAAACTTGTCATAACTGGCACATAAACCACGAAAAACCAGTGTATATTTAGAATTTTGTGTTTACCCTTATTTTTGAGAACAGAACTAATTTGGTCAGGCATCGAACGGTATAATTTTTACAATAGTCTGATGACACTTTTTGAGTCCAAACAGTTTCCACTGCTTTGATCATGTCGTGCAGGGAATTTGGGTGCATGGCAGAAACCTGTTTCTTCACCTTGGTATAGCAAAAAAGTAGTATAGAAACAAGCGTTCACAAATTTTTGCACCTGACTGTATATGTTAACTTTTGAAACATTTTAAAACAAATACATAAGAAGACAATCAATGTTTGTGTCACTCACAACAGCAAAAATTGGTGTTCTATTTTATACAAATCATTGAAGTCCTAAGTAAATGTATTAAAAAAACAAATCCCATGTATTCTTGTTTTTTTCAGGGTAATAAATGAAAAATGGAGAATATTTTCGAACGGTCTATGTTTCTCTTAGACATCTCGACCTTACTAATACAGTTTAAAAAATAATTATTAATAATGTTAGACGATTTATAAAATTGAAAAGTTCAATAATTTTATCTAATTTGTCTTTATTAAAATCACCTGATAGATAAAAATAGCAATTTTCATTCAAAATTAGAACATGAATTAGCTTCAAACGTAAATTAAGTCATTTAAATCATCACTTACAACTTGAGCGTTTGAAATCAAAACAACAAAAGAAATGAAGGTTTTACTTAAAAGGTTATTCAGCATAATCTTTTAAGACCTACATTTGACATAATTGAACAATACAGAAAATTAAGAATCTTTTTTGAAGAACTAAGAAACATGCCTCTCGATTTCAAAACAAAAGAATTGCTCCAAAATTCAAATACTAATTTATTTTAATGAAATAAAATAATTAATCTTAGATATTCTAATACTCGTACTTAAGAACTTTTTTATTTCATCGTTTCTGACTTCATTTGTATTTGAAGTGTAATTTAGTAATTTTAAGGACTCTTAAAAAGAATCGGCACTTATTAAACATGAAAGAAAGACAGAAAACTGATGTTACAGCTTGTAAATCATGATTGATAAAAATCTATTCTCATCTTTCAATTAAAAATAAGTTTTAATTCAGTATTTAAGTATTTGTTTTGTTAATTTTGGAAAATACGTTTAATTTATATTGTATTAAATTATATATAAGAGGAATATTATTGTTCCGAAACTATTATAAAGTTATGTTAGCAATTTTCTAATCAAAAACTCAGAATCTGAGTTATATAAAAATATTATGATAAATATTCAATTTTGCCATACTAAAACAAATACAATTACCTTATCGACTTCGAAAATATCGTACTAAGTACCATTGTAGATGATTAAAGTAGTACTACTTCAACAATAGGAAAATGATCTTAGTTTCAATGGAACAAGTAAATATTTACAGTTCTATTACTCAAGAGTCTTATAATAAAAGCAGTAAAATAGTATGAAAAAATATAAAATTCTGGTAAAAGGGATCAGCATATTCTCTACCATGTCAATTGATTATTTCATATGTCCTCTTGGAAGTTTAGCCTTTGGTTAGTTTTCCAATCAATCTTACCTTCTTTCGGACCCATATATATATATATATATATAGTTTATGTTTTCTATTTTTTTAAATATATAAATAATTTTATTGTACCAGAGATCAATAAAAAGGATATTTAATAAATATCTCTTTTTCTAATTATCTTGTATTGGTTTCAGTTTGATCTAAGAAAGTAAAACTTTCGTCAAAGTATTTTAATATTTTATTTTGTTCAAAGAAACCTAAAAAACAATTATTATAAATTAAAAATAAATAAAGTTAACTGATGTATTTGTGTATTTAAAATCAGAATGATGAAACTTATTCGTCTTGAGACACCTAGACTCTCACAAGGGGTTATATGGTTAATAAGTAAATTGTGGATGACATTTTAGGCTATAAGAAAATGATAATTGATACTTTATACCTTGAAAAAACATTTCCTGATACGTTCTTGAAATATTCAGATGTTGTTAACGAAGGTTAAATTCATACTATTAGGGATTAAAATTGAACTGAATTTTTTTGATGCATTAAATTAATTTAACAGAAATGAATAATAATGTAAAATTTTTTGAAAAAAATTATCATAATAATTAAGTTAAATAAATAAATAATTAAATTATTTTTATGTATATAATTATTTATATTATATATTCTATACTAAGTTGGTAATTTAAATAAATTGGTTCCTTCAAAATAACTATGAATTATAGTAAAATAAAGAATTTGTTTTAATATTTGTTTGTGGAGAAAGTTTGAAATTGTGCTTCAAATAAATTATAATTGCCATTATTTGTTATTTTTATAATGGATCAATCGGCCGTTCCGAAGATATTTAACACATGCAATTTGAAATTATTTTGATAAATTGTTGAATCGAAAGAAGTTTTTTACTTCAAAGTCTTAGACATATATTGAATCCAAATGTGTTCACTATGTGGTATTCAGTTTCCAAAGCAACAATAATAAAAAAATCGAATTGTCTTATTTAAGTCAGGTGTCCATAGATCTATTATTGTTGAAATTGTATTTTAAGTGACATTTAAATATTATTATGATTTAGATATTATTATTATCTAGATTTAGACTAAGTCAATTATAAAATTCCGTTCGTCTATACTAGAATCAGTATTGTACTACCGGACGTAAACAGCCAAAAAGTGCTTTTATATGAAATTTTAAATAGAAATTTCAATTCAGATAGAATAATAAATGTTTTTGTAAGGCTTAAGTGAGAGAAAACTGTACATGAAGTCATCATTATGTAACGCGGAATTTAATTTTTAAATCCAGCGCTTACGCAACGCGGAGATAACACTCCCTGGAACGGTATTTTACTACTATAAAAATACTGCAAAGGGTATTTTGTAGCTATTTGTATCAGGAAGTCTTATAATTCATAATATGTATTGACTAGTAAGAATTTGTTTTGCATAGCTTTCCTTAGTTTCTGACTTTAAGAGATCACCATTATATTCAGAATTATCTGGATCAACAAACTGATTATTAATAGGAGAATGCAATAAATAAAAAGATTCTTCAGAAAATGTAATCCAATATTAATCTACTCATCTCCCCTATAACGCTTCGAAATGAAAATGTGACCCCCCTCTCCCCTCCTTGAGTGTAATTTTAAATTTTTCATTATTTCTCGAGAAACTTATTCATAAATAGCACTTCAAATCTTAAATTAACATACATCAAAAATTGTGATAATATAATATTAAGAACATTGATACAAGTATCATTTGAATTTTATTACTATCACATTTAGAGTCATCAGAACTCTCAGAAGATCTTTCACCGTTTGACATCGTTCCAATTGATTTTCTTATTTCTATTTTTAATCATGATTATATCGAAAAGTTTTTCAAAACCTTTATAAAATATTTAATTTTTAAAAATATTACTTAAAAATAAAAAAATCATTTAAAATCATTTAAACCATTTCTTAATAAAAAACCCAAAATAATAGAAAATGTTATCCAATTATTGAAAATGAATTTAATTTAAATTATATTTAAAAATATAAAACTTAATTTTAACAGTTAATCTAAAAAATATAAACTTATCAAATGATTATTTTAATTATGTTCGAACAGTCAATCATTGTAAATGTACAAAAATTACCAATTTCCATCTGGGTTGGAGAATCAACATTATAAGTTCAACATACTCAAATCAACATACAGCATCAATACATTTACATATTCAAACAATTTAAAATATTCTTCATATATAGAATGTACATTTTATATATAGAAAAGTGTTGCGACATCGTTCAATTTTGAATCTCAAAAATATTGTTTACAACTGTTGATTCGTGATCTTTTTAATTGCATTATTTTGCAGATTTGGTGAAACATGTTCGATATTTAAGTAATGGTGAAAACATTATCTCTATTCTTCTAAATGTATTTGTTTTTTTCTGGACATGTATAATGCTTTGGTTAAGTCAACATATTTATGATGATTAGTTTCAGTTTCTTGTTACATACTAGATATAAGGGAATTCTACTGAGTGTCCATGAATATACTTGGCAATGAAGTAGAGCTTGTAAGTTCATCCCTAATTGTATCTATATCTATTGTTTTTTTCTAACTTTATTAAATATTTATGTAAAAAACTAATAAATTTATTATTCATACTTTATTAAAATTAGATATTATTGTAAACAATAACGTTTCATATAAAATAATTATTAAATTGTAAACCTGATGAAAATAGTATTAATTGATAAATTATTCAAATAGAATAAATTAAAAATCCGAGCACAAAATTTATATATTATATCAAATCAACCTAAAAATTACTGTTTAATAAAGGTGATACCTTACTGTAATTAATTAAAATATTTTAATAATTTTAATAAGATCGATTTTCATTTATTTGATAAATATAATTTAGTTTCGTTACTTCATTTTTTTTAATATATTATGAGAATTTCGAATTTTAGTCGCCAAATAATTATACATTGATCTTGATCTTATTAAGTGTCAAAAAATAAGTAGTTTTTTAGGAATAATAAGTATAATGTCATCTGATCTATTCTAGTTTTTAAAGTTGTAAAATAAAACTTAACAAAATATGTTTTTTATTTTATATTCATGAAATTATACATTAGTGTGTATGTTTGTATATTTACAATAATATAAAAATAAAAAGTGAATTATCTTTATGAAGAGGTATTTAATTTTAGTTCGATGATCAAAATTGAAATAGTTTTTTAAAAAAGATTATTTTGAATTGAAATCAAATTGCAAATTTCAAAAATTAATTAGAATAATACTTAAAGATTTTAAATTTGAATTTAAAAATATTCTTTATAAATTTCTTTGAATTAAAATATTATTTTAGTAGAAAAATGAGATAATCAAAACAGATTTTTTAAAAAATAATTTGTATTCTATTAAAAAAGTTTATTAATATTTATACAAATTTATTTTTCAAATTTTAAATTTATTTAAGGATATGATTAAAAAAATCAAATATTTAAAATATAAAAAATGAATATTAAATATAATGATTATTGATAAAACGAAATCCGGACGAAAATTTTCTTTTAATAACAACACTCAAAAATTTATTTCAAGACAATATATTTCGACGGATCTACCGTCATCTTCAGGTCACTAATTAATAATCAATTCACCTGTATATAAATACAAAAAGTGGTGATTGTGTAATCGATTGCATGAAATCATGCTAATCAAAAATTCTCAATAAGCTGGTTGAGACTGCCGATTGAACATTGATTTTAGGGCAACGTCACCTAATTAACAATGCTTCACACGACACTCTCTCCCAATAACTGTCAAAATGCTTACACAGAATTTTGAAATTATCAAAATTAACATCACATTTACATTTTTTCCTATGTTCTGCAATATTACTCTTACTCTCTTTTCGACCATGTTCTTGAATTCGTTTACAGAGCGTTTACAATTCGTTTGATTATTATACCTACCTGAAGATGACGGTAGAGTCGTCAAAATATATTGTCTTGAAATATATTTTTTAATGGATGAATATAATGTATTTTCAAAAATTGGAAAAATATTAAAAAAATGTTTAAAAAATGCAAAATTAACAAAAAGCATATAATATTTCACTTGAAAAACAAAATTATAAAAACAAAGTATTAAAAGCTTAAAATAAAAAACATAAAATTAAATGTTGTTTTAAAAAATTAAATATACGTAAAATAATAATTTTATTGAAATTTAAAAATTAAATGACTTTGATTTGATTGCAATTTAAATAAATGAAAATTTTTAGAGATAGATATCGGTGGATTAATTATTAATTAAGAAACTATTTGAAAAATTGTTTATAAAAAATGTATAAAAATTGAGTAAAGAAAAAATTATTTCTGAAATTGATGTTACAAACACTTCTCACAAGCTAATATTATAATAACGTTTAATAAATTAAAAACCAGCGAAAGAGAAGCAGGAAGTATGATCATCAAAAAATTGAAATGTACTTATTGTAGAAGTAATAAATGTAACAATTAAATATCTCAGCAATAAGTCTTCGATAATTACGATTATATTAATGTCGTCGAAATTTGATAATGTTTATCTTTGATAATTTGGTCTTCGTTATAGGAATACACAATTTAACTCGCGGTAAGTGTCATTACTTCCGATAAACCCAATCGTTTAATTTAATTCAATAATAATAATAATAGATTTCATGTATTTAGCAGAAGCAAAAGATTTTCACTCCTTCATTCTCTTTTTATTAAGAATCTCTTACTACATCTTATTATCCATATAGTTTCTTATATTCATGGGCGCGTGGTTGTAAAACACTAATTTACTATCTATTGACATTATAAATTTTGTTTTATTAATTATAATTTGTGTAAATATTCAAGTGGAGTATGGATAAATAAACTGAATAATTAATCTTTATAAATTTAAAAATTAGGAATACATTTGAAACCTTTTTTCCTATCCTATCTTTCATATTAAATGACTTATTCCAGCTATATTCTTTAAATGATCTTATCACATGAAGATTAACGTTAATATTAAATCAATTAAAAATTATATAAAAATTATAAATTAAATTGATATTTGAATCTATTAAGCTTCATTTAATATAAATAATATTTTGTACAAATTTAAAAAGATTAGCAAGATTTTTATTCATAAATTAGTGTTAAGACTCAAATTGGTTTCATAATTTTCTAACAGTCCAATGATTGTATAAAAGGAGCATTAGTAAATAAGGAAATGTATTCAGTATTTGTTAATTGTTTTCAAAGTTCCATAAATCTAAACTATCATTAATCTCACGATTTTTGGAAGCAAATACTAAATCAAAACCTTGTACTGTTGAATAGAGCAATGGACTTTGTGTATTTTGTTACTACTTTGGCCTGACTATTTGACCAAGTCACGTTTTGAGTAAATAAATATATCCAAAACAATATGCAAAAAATTATGTGTTGAAAATAGAAAATATAAGTTCGAATCGAAGTATTTTTTGTTGCAATTATAAGAGAATGAGTTTTTGATTGAAAATTATCCCGAAATATGTATCATTTTATTGGGACGAAGAAATTATTATTATATTTAATTATATTTGGATCACTCGACACATGATCAATTATTCCGATTTTAGGAAATCTTTATTGTCCATGAAAATTTTTCAAAATTTTAGATTTAATTGTGTTTTTATTCTACTGTTTATTGATACAAAAACATCTGTTTTTGCATAATAATTATATTTTAAATAAAATATTTCATTAATTTAAAAAGTATATTTATTATTTCAGTCAGTGTTATTGCATTTTCAATACCTATGACAATATTTAATATTGTCCAATCGTATCATTTGAAAACCGGTCGAATGTTGAACTTTTATGAAGCCATTCGACCCCTAATATCAATATTGATTCTATTCTTGGCATCGACCCTTTGGGCATATTTTTCTCCATCGAATATTTTTATTGGACATTCTAGGCTATTTCTATTTGTATTAGGTACAGCAGCTTCAAATATAACAGTATGTTTATGTGAATCTGTGATTTTTATTAGTTTGTTTATCAATCAGGTTCAATTAATAATATCACAAATGAGTCAAACAAGATCTGAACTATTCAATCCGTTTGCTTTAGTCTATCTTATTTGTGCCGCTATTATCCAGGTATTTCGAGATGACATTTATGCTTGGGAATTGTTAATATTGTGGGTCGTGGGAGTTTTGTTCACCATATGCCATATCATATTGGCAATGTTTATTGTAAGCACTTCATTGAATTTAATTTGTTTTTTATATATCTATTCTTTTTCAAGACTTTTATAATAACAACAGAATTATAATTTGATTTATGATAGTTTTCTGAACTAATAATCTATCGTTTTCATTTTAATACGATTTCATTATTGTTACTAAGCTTTTGGTTTTTATATGTCTACGGAGTAAAAAAATGAAACGTATTGAAATATTAGACCAACTTTGAGCTGACTATTTAAGAATTACATGAGTGTTGATGTTTCATCTTTGGAAATTACAAAAATATTTTTCAAATAGATAAGAATGTAATCGTTATGTATAATCGTTGACACTGTCGATTTCTGAAGTGTGACTCTTAATAGATCGCAATTTTACCAACTTGGTCTAATTGAGAATTCGAATCCACCACTCAAACGAGTTGTCTGGTTTAGCCAGTCGAGGTGGTAAAATGATCAGTCAGTTAAGGAAGCGAGTCAATATGTGTTTTAGTGTGATCAAACCGACGGATTACGGTGGAATGCCGATTCCTTTGGTACAAGTTTGTATTGAATTGAAATAAATATCTAAGTAATGGTTGAATGATTAAATAAAAGTTGTAATTATACTTAAAGAAGATCTGTATGTTGGTGTTAATTTAATTAGGGTTAATGTGATGGTGAAACGACTAAATGATATCACTCAGAACAATAGAATAATAAATTGATTCGATAACGAAATGAGCTTACTAAAATCAGGAGAAACTTCAATAACTCGCGTTTGAAATGGTATTTATAATTATTTGGTGTCTTAATTAAGTTTTATTTTTAATAATTAATCCAAACGATCAACGGAAGGATAAAGAAAAAAAATGCATCACAAAAAACAGGAAATAGGATAGTCAGGGAATAATAAAATCAACGAGTTACTTTAAATTGTCTCTTCAACACACGAAGGTCTTACAAAACAACAGTAATAATTACGAATGATTCAGTCTCTCTTGGTATAAAAATATAATTATTTTTTCACTTAAAATTTTCTTTATTTCTTTTTTTATCTTGATTTGGTTAGTTGGCTTCGTATTTTGTTCTTTATTAATCGGATTTCTTCTAACGAAATAGTCTTCACAATAATTGCACAATTAATTAAGAATTGGTTACAGCAAAAAATATAGCATGGTTTACAAAAAAATATATCAGGAGCCAGCAATATTTAATTATTCATTACGAATATTTTTTATCGATTTTTTTAACTTTATTTTAGAAAACGTAATTATTAATGGAAATATAATTTTATTTTTATATAAAAAATTTAAATGTACAATAAAATTTAAATTTAATAAAAGATGCAAAAAAATCTTTGTGACAAAATTTTAATACATTCACTATATAATTTTTTATTAAAAAAAGTATAGAATTTTAATTCGTAATAAATACAATAATCATATTTATATTTATATCAATTCTTATTTATAATGGTTTGTGTAAAAAGAAAGTGCAAAATTTCCTCCAAAATATTTGTTTAAAAAACTTAAATTGTTGTAGAAATATTGTTTTGCGTTAATGACAACTTCTTTTGATCAAGAAACCAATAGGTAAAATATGGGAAAGAGTCGAATATACCGGGTTCTGAAGATCAATAATTGTTCCAGAAAATTCATCAAGGCAAATATAATTCCAAATAAAATATAACCAGTAAGGAATCACAAAAAATATATACCTATTACAAAAATAATATCAGAAAAAAATAGTAAAAAATAATTATAAACAATGGTATTATGAGGAGTTTAATTTATAATAATTTATAATTTTTTTAATCTAAAATTTTAACAAAAATTAAATAAATTTATAAAACAGAAAATAGAGTTTAAAATGTAAAAAAAATCATTAAATAAAGTCAATTTATTTTAATAAAAGAAATAATCAATAAGTTTTTAAAATAATAATTTTAAAATAAATAATGAACGGAATAAAATTATAAAGTAAATTTATAATAAGATGCTACTAAGAAATTATTTTGAAGTAAATAAAATTAAGTTAAATAGTTTTACAAAATAATTTGAAAGAAATTAGAGTTTTGTATAAATTAAATAAATTTTTGTGTTGAAAATGGATTTTGAATTTGCTGATAATTAGAATGGCATAATATTTTTTAATTCTACTTTTATGAGTTCAGTCGTTTCATCACACGATGTTTGGTCGTTTCAAATTAACATTTATATTTTATGTAATTAATTGTTATCAGCTAGAGTGTGGCCTATACGGGCACGGGTAGATTTTATGGGCATCGGGCATGGTGGTAGTACGGACAACGGGCTCGGATTTCATTAATTATTATATAATATACAATATATATTTTATTATATATAATACATTTTATATAATATATTAATACATTAATAAAAACAAATAAAAGAAAAATAAGAATTATACAATGAGCGGCTCATTTCAAGGGTAGAAACGAAGGCCTTTTAGAAGAAAATACATTAGTAGTGGCAATCATATTTTTGGTATTATCGATAATTCACGAAATTGCAACAATCTCATAATTTCGCAAAAGTTCCAAAGCTTGTAAAATAAAATTTGAAGCTAGTAAAAAAAACAGATGTATTTAGATTGAAAGATGCTTTTCATGGGAAACAAAATTTTTACATCCATCAGAGGTTAACAATTCCCCTTTTCCACATCGGTTTTCAAAAAATTTTTTTTATGATTTGTGGCAATTTTTTTATGTCACTTCGAACCATATCACGCGAAATTGTAGGGACGTTTATTCCTTTAACTATGATAGGATCGTCAAAAAATTGTAAAGGCAAAACATGTTTCGTACAGCATAAAGTTAAGACAGCTTTAGAGGTATCTGATAAGGAGAAAAACGTTTCTTTTTCAATCTTTGAATAGTTAAAAATGAGAAGTGACCGGTGATTAGATGAACTTCTAATTTTGTTTATTGGTAAAAAAACACAATAAATGATAAAAATCAAATATTTATTTTATTATGGTGTTACTATTAACGACATTTTAAAAAGTTTGGTTAAAAATAAATAGTAAAAAACAAAATAATTGATAAAAATCGTATATTAATTTTTATTAGAATTTGGAAATATACTACAGGGTGACGCAAAATAAACTCCAAGGTACTTTTCTATTGGATCTTTTTATCCACCTACTTTTTATAGGTAAAGTATACATTTTTAGAATCCTGAGCGTCGCCAAATTCTGATGGTATATAAAAAAATCAAAAAAAACATCAAAAATTAAAAAAAAATTTTGAGACGAAAAATTTAACAAGCGTTTTTTTAAATGAACTTAGAAAGTTTTACCATAAAATTTGATTCAAATGACGTATACGAATCAGCAAAAAGCTCATCTCGTTTTGATGCTTGTTGAGGAAGCCTATGATTATGCGCAGCTCAAAACTCGATTCCGAAGTGAAACAAGAAATGGTCAAGCAGATTCCGGAAAAAAGAGTCATTGTAAAATGGATTGACGATTTTCGAGCGACTGGAAGTGTCCATGGAAAGCGCGGAAAGAACAAGCCAAAACGTGTTCGCACCAAAGAAGTCATTGAAGACGTCCGTGAAGCCTTTACTGCAAATCCTCATCTATCAACTCGACGCAATACATTTGTTTCAACTGGCGACACTGACAGCGAAGCAGACGATCACGGAACAGTTCGTATGTCACAAAGAAGCTTGCAGCGAATTTTGAAAGAAGACATACAGATGCGTCCCTATCATTTGCAAATGGCTCATGCCTTGGAGGAGACCGACTATGCCGCTCGAATTGAGTTTGTTTGAACCGAATTGGATCAATTGGATGAAGATGCAAACAGACTCAACAATCTTCTTTTTACGGATGAAGCCCACTTTCATTTAGACGGAAGCGTCAATCGTCAAGACTGGATCATGTGGGCCGATGAAAATCCTCATTGGTT
>MQRK01251319.1:9168-21328 GCA_001938485.1 Girardia tigrina
AAGTAGGCTAATTGTTCATTTTTGATCATATTTTTAAGAGTTAACAACTAAAATATTTTGTAATATAAAGGTATTTTATTGTTCTATTAAAATTTAAATAATAAAGTTTTATCATTTTCATATTTAAAATGAATTTTCCATTATTGGTTTTGAGATATTTTAAAATATACAATTATATTATGTAATGTAATTTTAAAAAAGTGTATAAAGTAAGTTTTATTCCTTGATTTCAATTATATTTGTTATAACCAAAAATATTTTTATTACATTCATACATTTTAAATTATTTATTAAATTGGTAACTTTTTATTTTAAATTCAAAAAGTAAACTTTTACGATCTATATAATTTAAATTTATCAATTTTTTGTAAAATATTTGGATTATTTGGAAAATTGATACAATGTCGTGCGTCCATTTGTTTAACGGCGAATTACCTACATATTGAAACTTCGAAATCATACATTAAAAGTTTTACAAATTTCAACAAATAAATTTAAATTAAATTTTAATTTAGTAAATAATTCATAAAAATAACCAAATTTACAAAAACATCTTGATTAAATTTTTAACCAGATAATCAAAATGAAAAGTGAAAACAAAATTATATTAATAGTATCCATGAAGATATAGAAATAGTTAAAGTACATATTGATAAAAAAGAATAATCAGAATTACTTTTTGATAAAATATTGAAGATATATCTGAATTACTTCGTGATAAAAATGTTGAAGAAATAAATGAATAACTTCTTGATAAAAAATGTTGAAGAAATATATGAATTATTTCTTGATAAAAATGTTGAAGAAAGATATGAATTACTTCTTGATAAAAATTTTTAAATATTTTTTGGGCAGTGATCGATTAGCACTTTTTTCTACGGTCCTTAGTTACGGGGTCACGGTTGCTATGGAAACGGGAACCGTTACCACGGTTACAACCGCCTTGGATCACTGTATCCGTTGCTAATGAAAAACGTCCCTTGGTTACCGTTACCCTGGGAACCATGACCTCGGTTACCGTCACCAAGTGAACCGGAACGGTTGCTATGGTAACCGCGACCGTTGCTATGGCGATCGCGACCGTTGCTAGGGAACCGTCGACCAATCAGAAGCGTTGCTGCCTAGACTAAGGTGATCGCGACCGTTGCTAGGGAACCAAGGAGCCAATCAGAAGCGTTTCTAAGGTGATCGCGACCGTTGCCATGGTAACCGCGACCGTTGCCATGGTAAGCGCGCGGTAACTGGTTACCGTTGCCATGGCAACCGCGCGATAACTAGTTACCGACCCCCCCCGGGGGGGGTGGTCCAGAACTCTCATTTTTCCCCTACTCAAATTCAAGAGTAAAGATTATCTACGAAAATACTGCAATCGCACCAAATCCACGAAGAAAACATTAACTTCAATTAAATGAAATGATAAAAAAATATTCCTACATAATTCAGCCAAAAATTTCAATATTTATCAAATCTTAGTGTGAGAGTAAATGACGATAAAATAAGTAACAATTAATTAGTAGTTGGTTTAATAATGGGAAAATAAGGCGGAAAATTTGAGTAGAGCTGAAGAATTGTGGAGTTAAATAAATTCTCATTTATTATCGAACTTTGTCTTTTGATTATATCGCAACAAGCTATCGCGGCACATGAAGACATTAAAAATTCTTCCTGCATTCGATGGACGCCAGAATTTGACCATGTGGGTTGTGTGCGCCGAAACGCTTCGCGAAAATAAGCAAGCGATGCTGCCACTGGCTCTATCAGGAGAGGCAGCAGTCGTTTTCCGAGGGTTCAACGAATCAACGTGAAAAGATTTTGAAAAGAGCGTTGCAGCACTCACTGAGGCATTTGCGCTGAGCCCGAGATTGTCGTGGGTAAGTTTCACTTTGCGTCGTCTGGAGAATGGCGAGAACGGGGATTATTTTATGACGGACCTTAAACGGATGGCCACCATGATTTGCGGGGGTGCTGGCGGCGGATGGGACGAGCCTCTAGATTTGCATGTGATGGAAATCGCAAAAAAGCTAGAAAAACGGCTGAAGAGCGAGAATCCTGTGACCGGAAGATGCAACGTTCCGAACTGCAGACGCGGACGTGTGTGTCGCAATGCGAGTTCTCTTGCAACTGGAATCTCTGTAGAGATTGGGGGAGAAGTGGTCGAGGACGCAACTTGGCTGCGCAAAGAGAACGACGCAGCGCACATAAATTTGAAGGAACTGGATGCAGCGATCGAAGCAGTTAAAGCGGCGGTGAATTTGGGCTTGAACGAGTTCAAGATCATGATTGACTCCGCCACAGTTTTCAAATGGATGGCATATGCGCTGAGGGGTGACGGACCAGACAAATCTTCCGGTGAAACGACGGATAAGTATCATCAGCCAAATAATTGAAGGAGAACGACTGAATGTGGCAGGGAAGTTAAAGAGTTCAGCGAGAATAAAACAGATAGCCTCACGAGAGTACCGAATGACTGGTTGTGGCTTGCAAAAGGGCCATTCCAAGTGGCGGCCGTTGGAATTGAAGTGGAGCACGGGACAGCAGATAGTCTAGAAACACTCCATTAGGTTCACCATTTCGGAGTGAAAAGAATGAAATTCGTGGCGAGAAGACTATGGGACCCTGGTCGTGTATCCGAGGGTCAAATCCGAGCGATCGTAAACAAGTGTTCTCAGTGTGCGTCAATTGATCCCGCAGCAGTGAAATAGGAGAAAGGCGAGCTTGGGGTGAAAGGAACATGGCACAGGCTCACAATGGATGTAACGCACACCACTAAGGGGAAGTTTACGACGTTGGTGGACTGTGGGCCAGGACGATTCTCAGTGTGGCGAAAAATTAGATTCGAAAGCAATGAGGAGCTGTGTACCGCTCTCAGGGAAATATTTGCTGCATTTGGGCCGCCGCGAGAACTGCTGATGAAAAATTTCGAAACCAATTGGGAAATAGTAATCCGAGAATTGCTGACTGGAGTGGGCGTCGAGATCATGTTCTGATGCGCAAATCGGCCCAGTGGAAACAGGATCGTAGAGCGTTGTCATCGAACGATTAAGCGCATGGTAGCAAGAAGCGAGGGATCAATCGAGGACATGCTCACGTGGTAAAGCGCGACGCCAAATTCAGCTCGCATAATTCCAGCGTTGACAATGTTCGCGCAGCAGAGGCGGTTGTTACTGCCGAGGGCTTTCGCGAGCCGAATACCAAAAGCGAGAGAGCGCAAGAACAATTCGGAGTTGCAAGCGGGCGATGCAGTGTTTGTTAAACCGGCGAGCCTGAGGTGTTTAACGCGATGGTGATGCGCTGTCGTGGGCGAGTTCCGACTCATCAGCGAGTGGTGATCGACGGGGTCCCGTACCACGTGTCACATGTAAGGCGCACCCCGGAGGACGACGACGCGACTGCCTAATGGGCCGAGAGTGAAACATGAGCAGCCGAGAATAAGTGACGACAACGATATTTCCAAGGAAGACGACGGGCTTTTGACGACAGTGACGGAAACCGATTCAGAGAGCGGACAAGAACGATCGGGTGAGAAAGAAGAATTGCGACCGCAACGAATGATTGTTTGACCGGCTTTAAAGACTTCGTGTGTGTAGGGTTGCAGAACCCAGCGGCGGAAGGAGCTCCCTTGTGCCCGAGCGGTGTGTGCGTGTGTGCCTTAATGGTAAGGGGGAGTGTGAGAGCAATTGACGGTAAATTAAGTAACAATTAATTAGTAGATATTTTAATAATGAAGAAATTAGGCGGGAAATTTGAGTAGAGCTGAAGAATTGTGGAGTTAAATAAATTCTCATTTATTATCGAACTTAATCTTTTGATTTTGTCGCAACACTTAGTTTAATATGTCATTTCTAAAAATAAAGCTTAGTTATTTATGTTATTTTTAATTTATTTGTAATATCCTACATTAATTTCATTTGTGCAAATTTTTACAATATATTTAGGGGTGCCAATTTTTACAAAGGAGATGTCGATCACAGGATAGATAGATAGGCATCCGGTGCTCATTATTGTGTGGGTGGATTCTGCCCGACGATGAGGATCGGACGGTGCAGTTGATGCACACGAACGATACCAGCGAGTCTAACTGGCGGGGTCGTGTGCTAACCGCAGGTCGAGTGCTGCGGTATCGAACTCGATCTGATTTTATTCATCGTTCTTTTGTATCAAAAGTATATATTTATTAATATCAAATCATCACATAAAAATATGGTTTATTTCATGACAAATTCCATGTGATTTAAATGTTGCGCATTTCCTTTATTATTCAAACAGAGTTATTGTTTTAAATTCTTTTGCACAGTTTTTTTTGTTTTTTTTCAGTGTCATCACGACAATATATTCGGGTTTTCCAAATTTTGTTGTGCCAAATTTTACAATATATTAGGGTGTGTCAAGATATTCCTTTGCGAATTTAATTTTTGTCCATTAAGTCAGCAATAGTTTTTTGTCATCCTTGAGAGTAATTATTTTACAAAAGACCTCCCTACATAGATTTTGGGGAAAATCTTTACATAAATTTCAAATGTATTTTTATCAATTTCTTTAAAAAGGTTTTCTTTTGCTTAAAAAACTTTAAATTTCATCGTGACAATCTTCAATTGGGCTATAGAAGATTGAACTTTCCTTTTTAAATTCTTTCTTGATTCTACAATTTTTTCCAATGCTATTTTCATACTTTTAAACTAAAATTTTAATAATTTTAAAAAGGAAAAAAACACTTAGAAATAATAATATGACCTTTGTTGTTTATCTGTGCAAAATGATTGAGCCCTTGTTGTTGATGATTTTTTTTGAAGTGTATTTTTGCTGAATGAATAAAAATTTGTTTTCTCAGAATTTTTGTATTTAAACGAAAGCAATCTTTTTTGTTGAAAGAAAAACATCATCAAATTTAAAAGAAAAATCTCAATTACTTTTGTGCTGAATAATAAATAAATATTTTCCGGGTTTTAGTCAAATGGTGAGATTCGGTCAATCTATAGACGTTGTGGATGACTCTCTAATCGGGGCATTAATCTGTGTTTTTGTATCGCTCATGTTCTATGTGATTAGTTTTGCGAGCCCGTTTTGTTTAATGTCATTCGATACATCGTATAACAGTTTCGTTAGAATGGGAATTTGGTCGGTGTGTTTCAATAATTTCATTCATCCAAGTGATTTAAAAAACAATCGTTTTTCGGGTTGTTTTTGGTTATATGCCGACGTTTTTTGGATTAAAGGGATGTGGATCTACATCAATCCGTATTGGTTGATTGTCGTGCAAGTTCTCGTGAGTCTTGGACTGATCTTGCCGTGTGTCACTGTCACCTGCGTCATCCTCTACTTCATTCTTGTTGGCAATCCGATTGTCGAATCGACAATCGCTCTCGTGTATCAGATGAATAACGACTATAGATTATCGTGGATTGAGAATAGAATCCAACATTTTTTGAAAATGAAAATCGATGAGTTAAAATCTGTTTTTAAAAAAAATGATCAATACAGGAAAAAATTGAGATATTTTCTCAGCGTGGCGCATTGTCAGCAGTTGTTTGTGTTCCACAACAATGACAGCCAACTGACTCTGTTGACAGAGAGTCATGTTCACTACAGAGGAAAGGGCACAGAGATTGGGTCTCGGATCGCCGAAAAACAACGTGAGAGTCAAAGTTTGTATTTTTCCCCCGACCTGAATATCGCTCCCTGCCGCCGGAGGGCCGCAGACACAAAACCGCTGCACTCGCTCTGGCATCACCAATATATAATACGTATTTATTAGAAAATTATTAAAACCATAATGATAATAATATATTTGGGCAAATTTCTATATTTTGACAGAATTTATTTATTATTCCGATTTAAAAACTTTTTCAAATAAAAAAAGCTTTTCAATCGAATTTTTATAGCTTCATCAAAAGCGTGAAAATATTTTTACCAGATATCACATGGTTTAAATGATGCAAATTAATTTTCGGTAAATTTTCGTAATCCTGTAATTTAGGGGTGATAGTAGAATATCTTTTATATTATAAAATTGAAAATTAGAAACTCCCCAGAACCAAATTTTGTCCAAAATCAAGATTGCCTGAATGTTTGCAGTTGTTATGATGTAAAAATTTAGTTGACTACAAACTAAAAATAGACCAGTGTTTTCTGTTACTCACAATTTGTGATCAGAAAAAAAGATTAAGAATAATTTAGATAAATTTATCTATACTTATTTTTTCTTTTAAATACTAAAAGCATTTTAAAATAAACATATTTCAATTATAATTCAATTTAACTATCAATTTATAATTAATAAAATGATTTAAATGAAATATTTATATCAATATAAAATATTAATCAATAAAATATTAAATATTTCGATTGTAATTTTAATAATATAGTGAAAAACTTCCTAAGGGAATAATTTTAATTTTCAAAAATTTTTAATTAAACAAGAATTTTAAATACCATTTTAAAAAGCCAAAATTAATTTTTTAAATAAGTAATTTAAAATAATATTTTAATATAACCCAATTTGGTTTTTCGAAATATGTTTGCTGAATAACACCAATTAGGTTAATTGTATAAAATAAAAAAATAAATTTCAAATTTTCTAAAGATGTTTACATTGATTTCTTATTTTTAAATGCCGCAAATTTAATCTTAATTTGTATTGCCACAAAATTCTAAATACATTTCTGATAAGCTTTTTTTTAAATTTAATGTGCTGGTATAGTTATTTTTATAGATGTATTAGTTTTTCTACTAATTGATTTTATCTTTTTTAAAAAATACCCAGCTATTAAATTTAGATTTTGAAGAAAATACTTTATTAATATTTAATTAAATAATATTAGATAAATAATTATTTTATTTTAACAGTTCGATAGCTCATGGAACAATTTTCTGTATGTTTATTTTATTGATATTGTATATTTTCATTGGTAATATTTTGAATTTGTGTAGTATTTGGTTTATTGTTCTTGGTATCGTGTCTCTCATACCAAAAAGGTTGATTGATATTTTTAAGTTCTTTATAGTCCAAATTATTCGAACATAATTTAAAATCTTAAATTATTAAATTTATTTAAAAATCAACTTTAAATACTAATGTAATTAGAAAGAGGATTAAGTAACGATGAGTAAAAGCTCTCAGACTAAATGGGAAAAAACATATATTTTGATAATTTTAATTTTGACGAATGTTTAGAATATCTGATGTTTTGTGTTTGAATGATGTATGTTAATTTGGGATTGGCTGATCAACCATTTAACTTGTACATTCAAGTTAATTCGAGCGCTCTAAACAGATTAAACTGTGCTCACTCGTGATAATTCGAGAGGGGTTTTATTTTACTCTGCTATAATTTTTGAAAATCAAAATTTTGATTATTTTTTTACTGTTATGGTCAAGACAATTTTTTAAGTTGTTTTTTCTAGGGATTGAAACGAAGGTTGGTTTTCGCCTTTCGAAGGTTCGCTTTTTTTCAACGAGGGTTCGAAGATTCGTTCGTTTTATAGGATATAAAATTTTAAGTTTATTACGCAATTCGAAAATAATGCCAATTCATTATTTTCATATTTTGTTGATAAATAAAAAAAATAAATTATAATCTGTAATTTATTGAATAATAATATTTCATTCTAAATATATTTTTAAAATAATTATTTATTTATCATTCACCAGAAGAGGGGTACTTGTACAACAGCTAATAATAAACAGGGAATAACAAAATGAAATCCATAAAGTAAATTATAATTCCTTAATACAGCTACAAATTTAACTAATCAAAGTTAGTAGAAATAAAAGCGAGACTATGAACAGTCGCAGAAGATAGTGAATTTCATAACTGTGTAACAGTCAAACCTGCATTGGAAAATACCCATTCAGAAGGTGCTGATGTTGCAGGACATCTCAAGAACTTCTTTGCAAATATTGACACTGTAGGGTAAATTGAAGAATTTGCTGACCACTACACCAGCGGATCGCTGTTGCAGGCTGCTAACTTCTCACTCCAGTATTTTTTGAATTCAATATCTATGTTCTCTTCGAAGTTGGAAGTACTTTCTTCCTCATCACCAAGCAGAATATTCCAAACACTTTTTTCTTTAACTTTTTCACATCTTTTTTTCCATATTCAATGGCCTTTGTATCATCCATTTGAGTGACCTGTATCTCTCGTTCAATCTTAATGAGAGTACTATTTACTTTAATAATCTCCTCAGCAGAAAGAAATCTCAAATTCTTGAAACGTGGATCAACAGCTGCACTGAGAGAGAAAGATGATGATGCATCGATCAATGTCGATTACCATCGTCTTTGAATTTCCGGTTTTATTCGTAAAGGTACTTTACAAGGTAACAGAGAAATATGATAAAAATAACAATTGACAGCCAACTAAATTCAAATCTTTGAGATGAAATTTCTCACACTTCTTAATTAAAAACCTTTCCATCCTTTTTTATTTTAATTTCCCCTGGAAGAAAGAAAACATCGACAGTCGCATATGTTTGGATTTTAGGCCTTTAAATGACAAAGCCTTTTGTTCCTGAATTATGACCAAGATAGTTAGAGGAATCAAGGGTAGCACAGAATACTTAAATGACATTTTAGTGTACACCAGAGGTCAGGAGCAACACTTTATTATTCTGAATCAAGTCCTAGCAAATATTAAGAAGCAGGATTGCTGGTGAACCCAAAAAATATCGATTGTGTAAACCAGATATCAAATTTCTAGGGCATAAGGTCAACGAAAACGGTAGTGAAACAGAACCATCAAAGATTTAAGCAATAAGAGACTTTTGGAAGGCAAAATGTGTTAAGAACTTTCGCAGTGTTTTAACTATTATCTGCGATTTATAAAAGAATATGTGGCGTGTACATAAATTTTAGAAATTTATGTACACAACAGTATGCAAAAAAGGTTTGAGTTTTAGAATAAATACAAAGACACATAACACAGTTATTTACTAATTTTTAAAATTTAATAAATGACATTTTTCAAAACTCGACAAGTATTAAAATTTTATATAACATTTTGATCAGAAAAACAAGATTTTTCAGAATTATATTGAATCTCAAAATAAAAATTTAAGAACCCTTTTTTAAACTCTTAACTGATCAATGAAACGATCAAACATTTTATTAATGATTAAGGTTTTTCTATTAATTAGTTTCATAACAACATTCAAACTTTTACAAAAAATCAATATATATGATTAAAATAAAAAATAACTTGTTTAAAAATTTATTACATTACTGAAGAAATTACAGACAAATTTATAATTACTAAAACAACTAAAAATATTTAATCATTTTCGGCAAGTTGGCTGAAGTTTTTAAGGAGAACATTCATTTGGAGAATTAATTACCAACTCTATCAGGAAACCAAACTTATTTCACAAAAATTGAAAATGTGATCATCTGTACGCAAATGTTATCCCTGGAATAATTAATTGCTGTTAAGGTAGTAGTTGTTTATTGTAGTTGTTAATTTCACCACCTATAGAATGAGATCCATAGAGAAGTGTTGCCTAGACAGAAGCCTTAGTGATCTTAATTCTGCTCTTAGAGGTTAAAAACTTTGCTAAGCTTAATCACTGCGCTTGTCTCTGTATTTTCACCTCCAATCTGGATTAGTTCCGCACTGATGTTATCCATTCTTGAGCTTTTATTCATCTTCAAACTTTTTATGGTAACCTCTAACTTTGATCTTAATATTTCGAATTCTTGGTCTTTATCGTCTCCCTTTGTTTCCACATCTTCAGAGATAAGGCTCCTGTTGATATCCACTTAGAAGTTGTATAGTTCTCTGCAGGATTCTTTCCACCTTTCAGAAATTTCAGTACTCCCTTTAAGTATGTTTCCATCTTGATCCTCAATTATACTTATGCGTCCTCTTCCTGGCTCTGTCAGTTTCTAAATTGTCTTAAGGTTTCACTTGAATTGTTTATTTCGAAACTACTTTCTATCAATTTTGCTTCCTCCTCTGCCAAATCCTCTTTGGCCTTCCTCAGTAACCTTTGATGTTCCTTGTTCGCCTTCCTGTAATCTTGCATCTGCTCTTCCCTGTCATTTCTCTGGATTTTCAGTTGACTTCGTCTGTTACAGCGGTTCAGTACTTTCCATTTATCCAGAGATTCTTCGTCTTTCGTGTTTTCCAAGAACGTTATCGACTGTATCTGTGATAATGATTGTAAAGTCGTCACAGAGTTTTTGTGGTTTCTGATCTTCGAGTAACAGCAGTGGAGAAAATTTCGATGACAGTTCACTCAGAAATTTGTCTCTGATTCTAAAATTCTTCAGTTTATCCAGGTCAAAAAACGCTCCTTGATGTTTCGTTCTGGTTTTTGTGGAGAGCTTTAGTTTGAAAGTTGTCAAGACAAGATCATGATCGCTTCTTATTTCTGGTTTCTTGAGAGTTATCGTTTCATCGGTACCAAAATGTAGTCTAGTTGTTTCTTAGTCCCGCGATCAGGAGCACGACGTTGTTTTTCTTGACGCCTTGTGTCTATGCAAGGTATTTGCAACAACCATTTTCTGTTTCTCAGCAGATTCTATAAGTTTAACGCCCCTCTGAGTTGTGACACCACATCAGAATTTTCAGGCTAAGGAGAGGTTGTTGTCTTCACAAATCTGCACATTTCAAACACCTAGAACAATAAGTATATCTTTCATTGGAGTCTTATCAATGAGCGTATCAAGATATTTATAGAATCATTCGACAACTTTATCGTCGTAGTCAGTTGTTGGTGCGTAGACTTGGATGATAGTAGTGTTAAACGGTTTACTCGAAATTCGGCCTGAAATAATTCTTTCGGAGACCGACATGATTCCAATACACTTATCCTCTATGAATCCCACACCGTGTTGTTTCTTATTTTCATAACTGCAGTACCACACATTGTGCCCATCTTCTGTCGTGTATTCTCCGGTGCATCCATCTTATTTGTAATGTGCCAACCACATTCTATCTGATGGTATCCAGCTCTCTAGCTAATAGTTCTATTTTTCCACTTTGGGACAAGGATCTCACATCCACGTGACTAAAGTTCTCAAATGAAGTTCACAATGTCATTTTGTCTCCAGTAGCAGACTTTCCGTTGCCACCTCTGTCGACATCAAGAAGCAACGTAACCGTTGTTGACCTAGGAGTAATGTATTTATTGGGGTAGTAACTCTTCAAAAGGGCCCTTTTTTTAGCCTTTTTGAAATTAGTCAAAAATCAATCAAAATTATTGATTTATTGACTAAAATATTTGAAATTAGTCAAAAATCAATAGAAATAACCGATTTATTATCAAAAATTTCCACAATTCATATTATTAATAAAGAAAATGAGAATAGGAATCAAAAAAATCGGATAACGAAAAGCCATACCGAAGTATGGCTAATATTATTTAATAAAAAATTCAAAAATAAAGTAGTAGTGACGACGATATAGTACATTAATAATTATTTTAAAAACTTCTATAATATAAAATATATTCTAAAATTCTTTTTCGTTTTAAGTAATATTTTCGTAATTTTTTATTTTTATTTAAAATTTAAATAAATTTTCTACCTCAAACTTAAAAATATCTTTTTCTTCAGAAGTAAAATCCATACATCTAATAGCTTCCAATTCTTGATACATTTCTTTAAAATTCAGATTTTAGTCATTCATTTTTTAATAAAAAATTTATTTTGTATTTTTTAAAATAAAATATATCATCATATCCTGAGGATGCCTGTTTAGTTCTTTAAATAATATTTATTTCATGCTTTTTAGATACAATATGTTTCTCTTCTTTTAAAATTATTTAATTATCAAATAAAATATTAAGTCTATTTTCAAAAGTTACATCCTTTACTCCATTATTTCTACACGTTTCTCCATTTAGATTTTTTTTCAAGTAAAATATGCTTAAAACTATAATCTTTAGATTTAATATCTACTATTTCTTCAATATTTTTTACCTTCTAATTCATCTTTACATTTTCCTAATTCAGTAGGATGTAACAATCATTTAGTTTATCATATATATAATCAAAACTATCATATATTTGTACAAAGAAAGAGTCTGTATCAGTATAATGAAGTAATATACAGCTGTGGACAAAAGTCTGTTGACTTTCACATTTTCTACACATTAAGTGCACATTAAGTTCTTGCCTCCAAACACCACCATGAGAAGTGAAAATTATTTAAATGTGTTG